>JASIRB010000464.1:0-25938 GCA_030323885.1 Branchipolynoe longqiensis
AATGAACATAGTTTGTGTGGCCCATCACATGGAACCAGGAGCTCAGCTCATCACAGACCTGCACATACAGCAGGAAGGCTCCCTCACGAGAGAACAGATGAATCGGCACATTAGGAGCTCCAGGTCCACAATGGTAGACCAGAACATGAACATGGGATTGTGAGTTCTGGACCTTTGAGCCCACATCTCTAGAGACTCAGGTGGTCCCTCAACACCAGAGCAGTAATTGGAGTATGACTTCTGTCTGAGGAGATACAGACCCATGACAGAGACCTGGTGAGCATAGCGAGTGTGCTTTATATGATGCTCATCAAGGACAGACTGGGCACGTCCAAATGAGAGGAACTGCGCCTGAGTAAGAAGGTTGCTCCACCCAGAGTCTCGCAGCAACTTACCAATCATCAGGTGCATTTTGTCCTCTATTTGTAGAGCGCCCATCATCAGGACCAGTTTATCTTCCCCCATTGTGTCAGGGAATGACCACTGCATTGAGAATTGGCTTTGGCTCCTGGCAGATTTGAATTCAGCAGGTCACAAACTACAAGTGTGCCAATTTCATGCTTGTAGACAAATTTGCACAATTATTCCCCCCAACAGACCAGACTACTCTTGCTACGTCCTAGTGCTTCCCCTCTGCGCGTTGCAGGTGCCATCTGTTGTCCGCAGTATCTGCCCGATTCTACTCTTTTAAGAAGCTGTGGAATCTGGCCGCCGAACATCTTGTGTTTATCAAACGCCTTACCCTTGATTGGCTTCCGAGCAAGGAAGTGTAAGCTCTTCCCCATTTTGTCATTCACCTTTTTTAAACGGGTGATTTCATTGCCCGCATCAGTAGTGATCGCTTTGAACACATTTTCATACCTTCTCTAGGTCAGAAAGGTACTCGCTGCTGCCAGAAGTTCTATCGCTTTGTTGAGGTCTGAGCCCAGGGAAGTGAAAACTTTGTCCTTTAATGGTGCTGTCACACTACGACGTATCTCACCGGCGTGAGAGCGCATGAGCGACGCATGATCGACGCGTGACCAACGACACTCGAGCGCGTTTCGGTGCGTGTCGCCAGCGTGCTATCAGAGTGCCAACGTTAAGCGAGCGGCAGACGCGTGGCCAACACGTCCAAAACGTTGAGACATGGTGGAGAAACGCCAACAGCGCGTCGGCCATACGCTATACATACATCGGTGGTACGTTACCGACGCGCTGACGGAACGCTCGCCGTCAGAGGGAAATAAAGTCAACGTATGACAACGTCATGCAACGTCAGAAAAACGTTCCTCCAATGCACGTCTAACGTATCTCGACGTGCTCCTAACGTCGCCATAACGTTGGCGCAAGTCGAAAGTTTTGTGCTTGCCCGACCCCCTGACATGCGCCGCTGAACGTCGCCGTAGATCAACGTATACCAACACGCGCTTAATGCGCACTTACACAGACTGATGTATCCCGACGTAGTGCCAAAAAATCACATACATTGACGCACATTGGGGAGAAGGGTCATAATGTGACAGCACCATAATATACTGTTTGCCACAGGTAGGATGGCTGTAAGAGCTGCCAGTACGTCGAGCTACTTCGAAAGTTTTGGGTATGTCCAACACCGTGACGTGTCTCACCGTATCTCGACGTAATTCGACGTAATTCGACGTAACTCGACGTATCTCGACGTCTCTCGACGTAGGCTTAACGAATAAGTAACTTATCTCGATGTATCTCGACGTATCTTGACGTATGGCCAAAACCACACACACCACACACCTACACCCTCACCACACACACACCTACACCCCCACCAGACACACACTACACCCTCACCGCACACACACCTACACCCTCACCGCACACACACCTACACCCTCACCGCACACACACCTACACCATCACCATACACATTTACACCTCAACCACACACACGTCCACCCCACCACACACCACCCCACACACCTACACCACAGACACCACACACCTACACCCCCACCACACTCCTACACCCCCACCACACAGTTCGGATGTCCTTTACACCTACACCCCTACCACACACCTAAACCCTCACCACACACCTACACCCCCACCACATACCTACAACCCCACCACACACACCAACACACACCTACACCCCCACCACACACATACATACACCCCCACCACACACCTACACCACCAGCACACACACATCTACACCCTTCTATCCAACCATGATGGCTGACTTGGACCGGGAACGTGTGCTGCCACCAAGTGTATAGCGAGAGAAATAGCTCATGAAAGGTCCCCATTGAACAAGAACAATTTTAATCACTAAAAAATCTTTCTTCAACTGAAAGCTCAACAATATGTATTTTACGTGACAATGCATTAAAAATATGTAAACAAAACTTGTTTTTATTGTTTTTCAAAGGGTTTGTTTTTAGAACAAAAAATCTAAACAATTTGGAGGTGGCGGAAATTTCTCAGGTCGGGCGAGGACAGTAAACAAGTATTTTCTATGTGGCCTAACTACAATAAGAATGGATGTACAGGAGACAAACGGTCGGATGCGGGGACCGAATCGGTAAGAACATAAGACTTCTGGATACTGAATGCTTTATTCACCGTCCAGGGCTCTGCACCACCGGCTAAACTTTCCATGACGTCATCTCATTAACATAATCCTTTGTTCTCTCTCAATGCCTGGATCCCATTATGCATCTTATTAGCATATATTACACTAATTGTTTCGCGCAAATCCTCAAATTGAGGATTTGCTATAAACATAGACACCAAACACTGTCCTAGATTACTGCCAGATATAAAATTACAATCCTCCAAATATAGTTCACTGAGACGCAGCTTTCATCTACTCAGGTCTGGAATGAGGTCAAGGTGATCCTATTCCCTTACACACGTTTTTTCTCTCTCATTGGTTAAAGTTGCATAGTCCGATGGTTTTGAGTTTCTGTCATTTTGTGAGATAAATATATCAGGTTGATTGCTATAATCTACCTTACATTAGTTTGAAGTAACTTTTATTGTAAACGGCTAACTGTTGAGATATTTGAAATGCAAACATGCCAAATTAATTTTGGCAAGAATGCCAAAGCTCTGACACCATAGGCTTCGGCACTAACAGGTTCTAGTAAATTGTCTCAGTATTCCCTTTTATGTCATGACAAATGTTTAATAAATGGACCAGTATCTAAGTTAAATATGTAGAATCAACTCTAGATAGTTGTTTTGGTTTTACAAATTTGATGTTTTCATTGCAGTATGCGGCTTTAATTTCATCTAGTTGAACATGCTATAGTTTTATGATTAAATTATCTATAAAACATCACTTACTTCCATTCCTGGGGACATTTGCTATACATCCCTCGCCCAGAATATGGACATTAACCCTACTGGGGGGAAATGCACTTGGTGCAAATAAACAGTGAAATAATTTGCAACAAACAATTTCCAACTCATAAAAGTAGGTGTGGTGCAAGATTATGTCACCCACACCTCTATACACATCCATGTGGCCTATATTTGATTAGCAATTGACAAAGATGATGAAATTAGAGATGCTCAGTACGATCTAATAACAACGAGTTCAACGAAAATTGTTTCTTAATTGTCTATGTTATTTATTCATAGGATGAATAATTGAAAGGAGAGTATTTGACGTCTAAACCACACTCTCATAGGCGCTGCACTCCACCCTATTTTGCTAAAAAAAAACAGTGCCACGGGCCTATGCCACCAATCTGTTCTCAGAATGTTCAATCCCTAAACAGAAATACCTATCTACAGCCCTGTTAGGTTCCAGGATTAGTAGGTCATCTCACATCACGTGGTCACTGCGAGATGACGCTAGGGTTTTGCTAGGCTGACGCCACCCATGCTGGAGGCTCGTTATGGTGCTGTCACACTATGACGTATCTCGCCGGCGCGCCGCCAGCGTGCAAAATCACTTTTTTTACGTCAAGACACATCAAACTTTTGGCGTGGTGGGAAAAGTTTGACGTCAGCGCAACGTAGTGGTAGCGTGCACCCGACGTTGTGGTAACATATATCGACGCGTGAGAAAAACACAAAAAAAGGTGGGCGCAATGTGTGGTAACGAGCCTCATGCGCATGTGGCGTGTACCTAGCGTTCGCATAATGTGCTCCCAGCGCTCCGCTAGCGACCGGCCGACGTGTTGCACGATGTATGAGAGCATTGTGCCAGTGCATGATCGACGCATGACCAACAACACTCCAGCGCTAAACATTCACAAAACGTTTGCAGAACGCCCGCCAATGTTAAGCAATCGGCAGACACTCGGCCAACGCATCCAAAACGTCGAGACACGGTGGAGAAACGCCAACAGCGTGTCGGCCATACATTATGCATACGTCGGTGGTACATTACCGACGCGCTGACGGAATGCTCGCCATCAAACAACATGAGAACAACGTTACTCCAACGCGTGTCTAACGTATCTCGACGTCCCCCTAACGTCGCCATAACATTGGTACCCGTGCGTTGTTGTACGTCGAAAGTTTTGTGCAATCACAAAACTTCACTGACACGTGCTGCCGAACATCGCCGTAGATCAACGTATACCAATGAGCGCCTAATGCGCGCGTAATGCAAACTGACGTATCCCGACATAGCGCCAAAAAATCACATACGTCGACGCACATTGGTGAGAAGCATCATAATGTGACAGCACCATTAACCTTATGTTGGGCCTTTCCTTTTTTTTGACGTTCTAACTCATTGAGACACATTACAACTACGTTGGACCAACGTTTCGCCTACGTCCACTACGTTGCACTGACGCCTAATTTGGCCCTGAAACGCCGAGAATGTCTACGTATCTCGACGTATCTCGACGTATTTCGACGTAAAAAAGTGATTTTTACTTTGCCCACTCACTGGCCTGTTACATCATAGTGTGTCAGGGGTGTACCTAGCCTGGCATTCGGCAATATTAGGATAGGACAAGGAGCAGTGTAGGCTAATGAGGAAGAATAATTGTCTACAATTGAAATCTCCCGCGCTTAATTAATGTACTACCGTGTAAAATTCTCCGATTAAGTATGTATTGAATATCGAGATGGCTAAATATGAAACAGTACTTCCTTTATAATGCTCACACCGGGGTAGGGAAACAATGCCTCTTTAAGCACAATCCCTCCCCCTTATCTCACCCAGCCACACAGTCACCACATGTTATGTAAACCCATGATAGCCAGGTGGTGGCCAAAGCTGGGTGGGAGGGGGGTGAGCCCTTAAAGCAGCCAATAGGAATGTCTATAACATCCACTGTTGCATGTATCCAAAACATATATAAACTGAATCAAACTAAGCATCAGGATCATTATCTACCTACACTTCTGCTGGTGCTGGACTCGAATCGTGCGTTGTGTCATGTGTGTCTCTACTATGGGATAAGCTCTGCTATATAATTCATATGAATAGAAGATATCAAAAGGGGGACCCTCCAGGATAGTATGCCTTATGCAGGATAGTATGCGTTATGCAGGATAGTATGCCTTATGCAGGATAGTATGCCTTATGCCAGATAGTATGCCTTATGCAGGATATTATGCCTTATGAACCGCACACAGTATACTGGATGTCCGGGCATATAATCTGCTGGTTGAGCAGTACAGCTAGTAAATGAGAGAACATAATATACGTAACCATAGCCCTCGCATACCACCTAACTGGATCAGCCATTAATAGATTCAAACACCCGCATATATGATATGCGGGGACCTGCAAATACGGGATTTCATAACTGGCTGCAGTGACCGAATCGGTAGAACGCGGCCCTCGCGTGCGGAACGTCGGGAGTTCGAATCCCAACCGAGTCAAACCAATGACTTACAAATTGACACTTGTCACTTCCTAGCCTGGCACTCGGCATTATTAGGATAGGGCAAGGACTGGTTAGCTTAGTGTCAGGATAATGTGATTGAATGGGTATCAGGTCATGGTGCCGGCAGCCTGATTTCCCAGTGGGGCAACACTATAAGGTTGCTATGAGTGTGCACTGTCGCAAGTCTCGGTACCCGTCCTGATATAATCTTAGATGTTGCCAGAAAGTAAAACTCCAACAATCAACCAAATAATATACCAAATAGAAATACAAAGAAAAAGGAAGAAAAAAGGTGTTGAGAACAAAGAAAGAATGGATCAAATGTTGGCTGTTTGTCACCAGCACAGATTGATCACCAGTAGTTATAGAACTTTTACAGTAAATCGTATTCCACGGACATCCCCCGAGATGTGTGACAGTCACGCTCTGATAAACAGACACCTGACAAACGGAGCACGCACCTGCTGTTCATTATTGGCCAATGTAAACTACACATTCATATATACCGTACTGGCTGACCTGGATGGATTCCTATGCAGATGGTCATGAGGTTTTTGGGGATTTTTTTTGGGTATATTACTTGTTTAAAGTCGCCGGGTATACCTCACCCAGATACAAACGAATCCAGCATCAAAAGCTCTCCAAACATACCTTTGCTTAGTTTTTTTCAGTTCATGCAACTGAACATGTGGGAGGAGAGTTGGGGTCTGTGATGTATCAATGACATCATAGGTGGGATTCCCTCATCACATGACCTAGTTGGTATTTACTCGACAGGGTTTGGCTGAGTTTAGTCATAAGAATTGATGGTTTTCATTAGTAAACTTGCGCCAGTTGGAACACGTTGATACGTAAGTTTCGCCAGTAATTAAGTTACTAATACTGTTTATTTACAGACATGTTGTTGATGGTATTGACACCGCAGTAGCATTGCTATAGTAACATAAATAAGACACTTATGCTTACCGAATGCTGCGGGGCAGTTCATGGAAAGGAATCTTATGAAATGGATTATTTAGTACTCACAGGGTGATATGTACTAATGTAAATTGTTATTCTACCGTGACATAGAGCGAAAAAAGTTCACCTGTGGTGACTGGATGTCATACTAACAAATAACAGTTTAATTTATTCTCCATTGACTTTTCTACTTATCATAATTTATCTACTTAATTTTAAAAATAGGTGGAGAATATTATTATTCTAAAATAACTTTATTGAATATAAACATAATAATTGATATGTTACATCGATAATTTCTGTGTAAGAAGAAGTCATCAGTTGCCTTCTACGAAGACTACATCATAGGATCACAAGACCTTGAACATTGATATCACATCAGCAATAGCAAGGGACAATGCTCAGTTCATGGGGAACTGCAGCATATGCTGATGGTCACTATGTTGGACTGCTACAGTTCACGAGGAACTTTTGCATATGTGAATGAGTCAATGATTTCATAGCAGCAGTGCGATGGACAATGCTAAGTTCACGAGGAGCTAAAGCATATGCTGAGAGGTGCTTGGATTGATGACGTCTAGAAGATTGCAATATTAACATTGACATTATATTGACTTCGCAATATCAACAAACAATCCTCAGTTCATGGGGAACTGCAGTATATGCTGATGGTCACTATGTTCGCAATAAGGTTCACGAGGAACTTTAGCATAGGTGACTGAGTCAATGATTTCACTTCAGCAATGCGATGGACAATGTGGAGTTCAAGGAGAACTAACGCATAGGCTGATGGTCATTGGATTGTGTTAGCGATATCAATAGCGGAGACTGGCGTAGTTCAAGGAGAACTAGCGCAGAGACACTTTTATTGCCTAAACATCATAAATCTACGTCAACAAACAGAGAACATTTTAATACTACTACAGTATGGTAAAACTTGAGCAAGAGCATGTAAATCTATTATTATTTAATAATATAGATATAAGTATTATGATTTTGAAGTTCAAAAAGAACCACTGTCATTGCTTTGTTTACATTACGCCGCTGAGTTAACGCTGTCGTATATGAATTTCTATTGCCATGATTATATTTGTTAATACTAATATTTGATGCTTTATCTTTGTACAGGAGGTACAAAAAGACATATTGATTCATCTTTTGCCATTATTTCGACACAAAACGACTTAAAATTGGTGAAATCAAAGATTTTGGTCTAGATTTGCAAGAAAATAGTTCCTAAAACTAGGTCATCGATTCAAACCGCTTAAGCCTTGTTTTCTCATTGGATTGAGTTCCGTAATGTTAATCCTATGAAGACCTGTCGAGCAACCACGCGTCTACCATCGACGTCCCAGGTTTCTTCTATTTGACAGTCGGTAAAACAAAAAACATTGTAGAAGCGCATCGATGTTGGAATATTTGACAGCAGATACCAAATCCGATTAAGCACTAATGTAAGATCGATGCTTTGAGACTGAAATATACCTTTAGAGCGTAGCAAAACAACCTCTAAATCATCACAAAGTTGAGAAATGATCGGATTAAGCTAAAAATGATGGCAAATGAATCAGATGCTTCTTAAGACATCATATGAGATAGCAGAAGAATGATATAATATTCCAAACATGGTAAAAATTAAGATTATAAAAATAAAATAAAGATTTATTTTTTATTCAACATTTTTTTTTCTCTCGAAGTCAGATATACCTTATCCATTAACGCGACTACTTAGACTCAATTTATTATTTTGGGTGATAGAAGAGATGTAAGGATGATATAACTACAACGTAGTACTGTGCACTTCTTTTTTCTGCTGCTGGGCAGGTGGTAAGTAGTGGAGGGGCGGAGTACGTTGTAAAATTTTCCGATCTAATGGCTTGAGGATATATGAACTCTACTATAATATATTGCAACTTATCTATATAATGGTAAATGGTAATATATCAAAACCAAAGGCATATGAGGGAGATGTGGAGTTGGTAAACTATTACTCATTAAGTATAGAAATTGTATAGTAAAATAGTATAGAGGAGGAGTGTTACTTCTTAGATACAGTCTTTGGAAGAGTTGCCTCACATACCCCCTCCCCCCAGGTGTTGTTTATGGATAAACTACACACCACAAGGCACTGTAGCCAGCATGACAAGGCCTTGGATATTTAACCATTCGGCTATTCCACCCCCGCTAAAAGGCGAGCCAACGAGTTAATTTTATGTAATATTTTCCATGTGAATTTCCTGGGCCTGCCGCGGGCTGCTGCGGCTCCTCCTCCCGTCTGCAGGTAGTCAGTCACCATCGGTGTCCTCCCAGTGCTAAAGGCGGATAGCCAGAGTTTCGTCTACATATGCAATTTGCCATCGAGCGCATTTATCGGCCTAAAGTATATCTAGATCTATAAATTAGGTTATTTCAACTAACTGGCTGTCCCCTTCACGTTTCGGGATATTATTTATGTTACTGAATTATTCCAGAAGTACGCATCCAGCTAGAGATGCTGCCGCTGTCACTGATAATCAGTTCTAAGTTAATGTCTTAATTTCCGCCCTAAAGTAACACTACGTTAATTCTGTTAAGGTGTTGTCATTATATTCCCGCAGATGGGTTAAGTAACTGCATAAGGCTTGCTTAGGCTTAAGGCCCTTAATTACATATAAAGCAATCGAATATCAGGTTTTCCATAGCGGTTAATCTACAGTAATACTGGAGGATAGTAAAGAATGCAAGGAACGTCCCAATCCACCTTCACAAGAGCTCACAACTTTATTCTTACCATAACTAACAAGGATACCAGCAAAATATGCATATTTAATAAAGAAGCAAATAACTCCCTTTCCCTCCCGTGTTGTTTGATTAAGTTAGTTTTAGAATTTAGATAATAAAAGCCCAAATATCGGCTGAAACGACAGAGCATGCAAAAACACGTCCGCCGGGTCAGGCCCCGAACGCCCGACCCCCCATCGTTGCTTAGCTAGTCGCCAAGCAACGCTTTACTGCCGCGAACCCTCGCATGCACAAGCGGAAGCAATTTGCGCGCCCGTGGACCGAGTGCGCAAATTGCTCAAGGCGAGTAGACACGCCCACTTCAGATACAAGAGATTGAACTCTGATTGGTGGGTAGATAAATACCTGTTAGGGATTGGGAGATCAACCCATGTGACCACCACCATCTTGGATTCTAAAAGCTATATATATAATGAACTAAGCAAGCTCCTTCTGGTTCCTTCTGCACACTCTATCTCTTGCCTTCCTTCTCTATACTTGCCTGTAGTGATTTCCTATTTAACCTGCCGACACAACCACAGCTGCCGGTCATCACACTTTACAGTATGTTTAGCGTTTCTCCAGCGTGTCTTGACGTATGTAACGTATGACGCATAGTTCTGGTGATCGAATAACGTATATAGCGTTCACCGGCGTTCTGTGAAAGTACCGTGAGCGTAATTCGAGCATTTTTCGCCGGGAGGTACGTTAGCCATACATTGATCATACGTTGGCCATTTGCTGTGAATACGGTATGTATACGTCCAATTTTGCCCCCACACCAAAAAGTTTGACGCTTCTCGATGTAAAAAAGTGATTTTACGCGTTGGCAGCGCACTGGCGAGATGCGTCATAATGTGACAGGGCCATAAGCACATACCTAGATTCGATTCTATATACAGTATAACCCCATTAAACCAAGCCCGGTTAAACCAATGATCGGTTAATCCAAACAAATGCCTAGGGTCCCTTCAAGTTTGGTTTAACAGGGTTATACTGTATTTAACTTCAATACGGGTGCAAGTATATATAATAATCTAATCTACGGCCTTTGAGTTTGAACAAAACAACAAAGAAAATAATTTACAGAGAATCCAAGAGCATGCTCTTAGAATAGTATATAGGGGAAAAGTGCTCGCCGTGAATTAAATGCATACCAGATCTTGTCTCACATACCTAAGCCAAGCTAGGGATGCACACCTGCTATCGCTTATGTTTCTCAGAGCCAAGGATGAAACCTGACTAACCAGGCAAGGGGATAGTACCCTCCTCAAACTTCCTAAGCCACTCACAAATAGCACCGGTCTACAAAAGCAGCAAATTATGGAACAAACCCCCAGTCAGAATTAGACATGCACAAACACAACTAGAATTCAAGAAACTGGTATGAATTCATCAAGCCAATCAGCCACTTCTACATGCTAAGTGATGAGGTCATTATATGCCGATTATAAGCACATATAGCCTTCTCCCCCAGCTACACCATGTTCCATGTATCAGTCTAGAGGTATGGTTATAAACATAGACACCAAACACTGTACTAGACTACTGCCAGATTTAACCTTACAATCCTCCAAACATAGTTTATCCCATCATTACTAACAACTCACTTACCTAAACTATGTCATTTACTCAAAAACACACCCTATGTATTAACCTTTTAAATACAACCCTGCACCTAACCACGCTCCACCTAACAGAATAAACAAAACATTCTACTAACACTGTGTAAAAATAAACGGTCTTTCGGTTGTGAGAGATGAGCTTGGAATCATCTCAATATCTCGGGCAACGGAGTTGGGGACCATTGTTATGTAATAGCGACGCAAAGTGTGCCCACTCGCTATGTGACATAATAACTATGTGGAAATGTTATGGTGCGCAGTGACCGGGATTGCGGTATGATGTCCGGATATTAAGATACAGTTAATAATTACAGAAATGTTCCCTCCATGCACCAGGAAGAGTGCAAATGGAGCGGGAGCATTTATTAATGTTTATTGTAACTGTATGACGAGAACATGTTACCACGCAACCGCTGGGTAAGCACACCCAGCCATTCTGCACATATTATGGACACCACCTGCACTGGGGTTGAGTGACAGGTGCCCCTCTTCGACGGCGCCCCTCCCAGGCTGCAGAGGTGTCTGATTGGCTGGCTGTGTGAGCCCAGTCACCTTGTACTCCGTGCACTTGCTATGCAGACACACTCACTCTATCCCAAAAGAAGCAGTTTGCCACTGAGCTGTGTGTAACACCCATGCGACTGAGGTTCAATGGGCTGAGGCATTGATTAGACTGAACAAGCAGGAACCATGTGGGTCTGTGTGGCAGGTTATAAGTGAGTCAGGGTGGCAGGTCACTAGTAGGTGAACAAGAATTGTAGCAATAAAGCTCAACCTTATCACTGTCAACCTTGAGTGACTTGTCTTCCCTTACTTGCTTATGAATGGGGGACCTCCGACTTTTTTGTTCAAATTCCTGCCGTTCGCGTCGCCACTGAACGAGTGGGCCTATTCGGCACACTGTCACACTGCAAACCAAATGGCTATGAGCAATCTTCATACAGAAGAAGTCAAATATCTCTAAAACCACAACACCTACAGACAAACCGCTTGGTATACATATAGAAAACATACAACGAATAGATTATATTAAATTTATAAGGTTAGGGTTCTGCATTTCTATTAATTTTGAATAAAATAAACGTTTTGCACTGGGCGTACTGCCAAACTCAGTGCATTGTCAATGGCCGTGAGCAATCTTCATACAGAAGAAGTCAAATATCTCTAAAACCACACCACCTAGAGACAAACCGCTTGGTACACATATAGAAAACATATTCAACGAATAGATTATATTAAATTTATAAGGTTAGGCTTCTGCATTTCTATTAATTTTGAATAAAATATACGTGTTGCACTGCGCATAACGGCAAACTCAAAGCATTGTCAATGACCGTGTAGGCCCACTAGTACCGACGCGCCACCAAGTGTCAGAAAATGAACTATGCAACATGTCCCCCGTTGTTTCAGGTATTTAGTGGGTGGAGACTGGCAGACGGTTGCGAGGATCCGTCTGATAGTAGTGAGTAAGAGGAGTAACTGAGATGGCCAACCAGTTATTCTTCAACTGCGTCTCAAAATGATATGCTTAGGAACATGACAATTAGGCAATTCACACCACAGGTAACCAAACCTGCGATGGGAAACCTTACACCAACCACTCCATAACGTAAGGATCTAATCAATACATATGTATGTATACTACAACATATAATTACTATGTCCAATGTGAATTGTCAAACTATACCATATCTAAGTCTTGGAATGATTAATATTGTTATTTCGGCTAATTTGAGCTAGCCGCTGATGACAATATCAGACTAAATATACATATTGTAAATAACTGAATTGTCATATGGCTGGAGGACAGTGCCACAACACTGACAAAAGACTATTTAATGAATAAACTACCTTTACAGCAACTAACTCCAAAGTTAACCATTAAAATAAAATTGCCTTCAAAATAAAGTAAAGTAGATTATAACGATCAATCTAATAGCCCTGTCACATTACAACGTTTCTCTCCAACGCGTGTCGACGCGTGGCGACGTGTGTCACTTTTAGGAGAAATGTCAGGAGACGTCTGGAAGCATTACGCATGCGTTAAGTGGACGTTAGACGCGCGTCGGTACACGTCGGTACACTTTGATTGACAGCGACGGTCGTCGAGGAGCGCCAGCGCGCGTCATGGCGCGTCGAAAGTTTTGTGCATGCACAAAACTTTTGACGACCGACAACACGCGTTAACGTGTGGGTGCGGACGTTATGGGGAAATTAGGAGGACGTCGAGACACGCTAGAGGTGCATTGGAGAGAAATGTCGTAATGTGTCGAACGTCGGGAAATGCACGCACCTCGGGAAACGTCATACCCCAGTCACACGAGAGCCAGCGTTCGCCGCCAACCTCCTTACACCCAAAAGGACGCCAATCACCCAGCATTCCATTCGATACATTGTTTTTTTTTTAATTTTGGCGTCCTCTCGGCCTCCTGTCGGCGTCCTTGCAGCGCCTGAGCGGCGCTAAGGCGCCGCAAGGACGCTGCAAGGACGCCGACAGGACGACAACTGCTATGGTGGTTGGCGACATGGCGCCGTCCTGGTGCCGCCGAATGTATGCCGCCGACCTGGCGCCGACCTGGCACCGACCTGGCGCCGTCCTGGCGCCGCCAAATGTATGCCGCCAACCTTGTGCCGCCACGGTATGGCAAAAGTGGTTGGCGACCTGGCGACAACCTCACGGCGCCAGGTCGGCGGCTGGTCGCCAACCAGTCGCTAACCTTGCGCCGCCACGGTATGGCAAAAGTAGTTGGCGACCTGGTGACAACCTTGCGGCGCCAGGTCGCAGCCAGGTCGCCGGCTAGTCGGCAACCAGTCACCAACCTTACGCAGCCACCGTTCCCATGGTCCAAAACTGGCGGGAAACGGTGGGTGGCGACCTAGTGGCGACCTCGCGGCGGCAGGTCGCCGCCAGGTCGCAGCCAGGTCGCCGGCTGGTCGCCAACCAGTCGCCAACCTTGCGCCGCCACCGTTCCCACGCTCCAAAACTGGCGGGAAATGGTGGGTGGCAACCTGGCGGCAACCTCGCAGCGCCAGGTCGCCGCCAGGTCGCCGCCAGGTCGCCACCAGGTCGCCAACCACTTCTTAATGGCGCCGTCCAAACTGGGCGCAAGGAGGTTGCACGTTCAGCACTTGTAACCTCCTTGTGTCCAAAATTTCCAAAATGGACGCCAGGAGGTTGGCGTCCTCGCGGCGCCAGCACTTAAGGAAGGCGTAAGGAGGGCGCAATTCGGACGTTTTGATGTCGCGAATCAATCTTTAGGGGACGCAGGCCTCGTGTGACTGGGGTATCAGTCACGCATTACGCCAACGTCCGGCGTGCTCAGAGCACGCTGAGAGGATGCTGATACCACGCTGATAACACGCTGGCGCAACGCCGAGACGCGCTGTGTATAGATGAGGGATGGAAGTTGGTCATGTGCTATCGTACGTCGTGTTAAGGTCCTGTCACATTACGGTGTATGGCGGGAGCGTATTGAAAACCTACATAGGTCCTGCGCATGCCGGCCTATGATGACATTTGGTGACCTTTCGGCTGGTTTTGAGGGTATGTGGAACCTATGAGGAGCGTACGAGGAGCGTATGAGGAGCGTATGGGAGCGTGCTGTGACATTTTTTGACAGTTTTGATTGGCATGTGGAGCATATGAGTAGCGTATGAGTAGCGTACGCGTAGCGTATGTGTGTATGAGTAGCGTGCATACGCTGTGCATACGCTGTGCATACGCTGTGCATACGCTAGGAGTACGCTCCCATACGTAACTCATAGGTTATGCGTACGCTACATCCGCTAGAGATACGCTGGTGACACAAGTTGAGCGTATGAAAAACTTATGCCGGCGTACCCCTAGCGTACGAGGAGCGTATGCCAGCGTATGAGGAGCGTATGCCGGCGTATGAGTAGCGTATGGGCCATACGCCCTCATAGGTCGAGATTTTTTTAGCATGCACAAAAAAATTTGGACGGACGGATTTATGAAAGTGTATGGCGGCGTATGCCTCATAAGCCGGCATCTGGCGGTGTATGAGTAGCGTATGCGTAGCGTATGCGTAGCGTATGAGTAGCGTATACAGCGTATGCCGACGTATATGACGTAATGCGCCTATGCCGCCATACGCTCCCGCAAAAAACCCTAATGTGACAGCCCCTTAACACGTCTGCCGGTCGCTAGCGGAGCGCTGGACTAACGCTAAGCCAGCGCCATGCACACGCCATGCGCACCGGAGGCTCATTGGCACATGTTGCGAGAACCTTTTTTTTTCGGCACGCGTCGACACACGTTGGCCGTGCACTACAAACACGCTGCGCTGACGTCGAACTCTTTCCCAAACTGCCGAAATGTTGGACGTGTCTTGACGCGTACAACTTATTTTGCGCGTTGGCGGCACGCCGGTGAGAAGCGTCGTAATATGACAGAGCCATATTATAATGCAGTTCTAAGAAAGTTCTAAGAAAATGACATAAACTCGGAACCAGCGATCTATGCAACTTGTAATATGAGGGAAGATTTAACCAGACGGGATGGCCGAATGAGTTAGAGCGTCCGTCTCCCTTGTTAGTAGATCATGGGATCGTGGGTTCTAATCCTGGTCGAGTCAAACAAATGAGTATACTTGTCGTTTCCTAGCCAGGTGCTCGGCATTATTAGGATAGGGCAAGGAGCAGTGGAATGAGGAAGACCAATCGTCCATGATGGAAATTTCCCATGCTTAAACAACTAATGTACCCCGCCCAACAACAACAACATGCGACTTTGGAATTTTAAGAAATCTTTCATGGGTGTCTTTTTCTATGTATGATTATTTTCACAGAAATGGTATATACATCTCCTGAGTGGTGGGTGCAGGAGGGGCACTAAGTTACACAACAACGGCCCTAGGTCATCAACCTATGGTCATACCTCAAAAACATTACAAAAAGGTTTTGAAACATACGTTATTCCTCTTTATTAATGCCCCATGTAAACAAACTAAAAGTACGCAGTGATGTATTTAGTGGAACATACTTAAAATTTACATTGAATATTTATGATACGATTAATGGATAGAATCACTCTTGAATATAATACCCAACTTCTACTCTTGGTAAATTTGTATACATTATTATTACAGTGGTCAACATACAAGTATGCCTTTTAAAAACAATCTATATTATTTAAATAAATGACAACATAGCCATAGAGGCAACACAATTGTTTAATGTGCTGACTCAGCGGTTTTGCAAGCATAATTGTGGTGCGATATATTCTTTTTTGTATACATATATTTCCATGACAGTGCCGGTGTAACAAATAACTATTTATGTACTTATCTACTAATCTTGTCTTTTATTTTATTTAGTAACTGCTGAAGATGCCATACTGCCGATGAGTCAGTGAATCGGGTTTGTGATTGTGGACTATATACAACAAGGTCTACCAGCAATGATAACTTTAGAATGGGAAAACAAATTTCTCAACTCTTTATGTCAAAGGATGATCCAAAAGCATCCAAATACACATGGATGAGTGTTCCACCCAAGTGCTTGATCAGAAATTGTTCATGTTGGTTCGTCAACATGGGTAATTTGCGCGCGGACAAGGGACTGCTCCTGCGGTGGCGCCACCTGGATTCGAACCCGAAACCCCCCAACACCTCCTGCCGGACCTCCATCAGAACCACATCTCGCCACGCGAGATCTGTGACATCACATCCGGTCGACGACGGACCACCAGGTCCTAGACTACAGCACATCGCCTCCAGACACCGGACCGACAACAGCTACCAGCTTACTCGGCTCCACACACCACGATGCCTCAGCCTCACGGCTTGTTCACCACGATGCCAGGCGCCACCAAGAGACAATGCCGCATCGCAGAGCCTGCAGCCACAAACGCCCGCATGGACGCCGCAGCAGACACAGCAGACACCGCACCACCACCAGCATGCCCGCGTGGCAGCCCTAGGTCGGCCGTTGCCCACCCCACCCCTGCATGGCCCCAGCAGCCCCGTGCCACATCGGACACCGCCTCGGTAGACTCCAACGCCGCATACCGCCAGATCAGCATCCTTCAGCAGTCACTGGCCAACACACTGGCGCAACAAGATGTGGTTAATAAGACCATGCTCAAACGCATGGCAGCAATGGAGACGACAAACAAGAAGATAAGATGATCGACCAGCAGGGAATCAACTACTACATCATCATCAATGGCACAGAGCGAACGGCACACCACGTCCCAGCACGCAACTCAGCTGGGGAAGAATACCGCCTGTGGCGCCCAGCTAGCATCCATCACAACTCAAAGAAAACGCACAGCCGGGATGAAAAGGAGCGACACAAACCACGCCGCAGCAAGGACAGACGCCCACCATTCTCATCCAAAGAAGACGACTCACGCCACTGGGAAGTGATCAGTGATATCCTGGACACCAACGGATCAAAAGGCAAGAAACGAAGAGGTAGGAAGCCCCTTCTTCCTCACCACTTTGTAATTCCCGGGAACCGTAAGGGGAGTGTCGGCCTCGGGGAGAGCGCCTGGCACAAATACCTGTGTCATGGGAGTGATGAAAATGGGAAATATTGCGCCTAGAGTGGGACTCGAACCCACATCTCTTTGCATTCCGGGCCAGTGTGCTAACCATTACACCACCTAGGCTCCCTGATATCAACACACTCCCCACGCCTACCTGTCTATGTGGTTACTTGCCTGAGAGGTCAGTGCAGACCACTACACTCGTCCCCCTGGAATTGTAAGTCTTGTAATGCTTACAATTACATACATACAGGCAATGCACTAACACATACATACACAGGGTAGGTTCAACAACCATACAGCGCAAAGCTTGTACAGGATCCTGATCACGGCAACCAGTGTCATGGGAGTGATGAAAATGGGAAATATTGTGCCTAGAGCGGGACTCGAACCCACATCTCTTTGCATTCCGGGCCAGTGTGCTAACCATTACACCACCTAGGCTCCCTGATATCAACACACTCCCCACGCCTACCTGTCTATGTGGTTACTTGCCTGAGAGGTCAGTGCAGACCACTACACCTGTCTGCCATACACAGGATGGCAAAGGACCCAGCCATCCCGCGTTCTTGGGGCGAGCCCCTGAATGAACACACTGAAAATATAGTGAACATGGCGTCTGAGTGGGACTGGGAGATGCGCTTAGCCTGGTCTGAGCGCGTCTTCAACATGTTAGACGATGGCATGCTCACCTACAAGCCCACACTCCTCCGAATATGGCCTTCAGCAGTCAAACACTCATGGCAGAACAAGGATTACCGGAAGATATATCAACGAGTCAGGGAGACGGGTCTTCCCAACCACATAGCAGCCAGGATTCCAGTCCCATCCAGCCTGAACATGCCACGCTGGTGAGCCTTACTCCAGGGCTACCACGACGAACAACTCGTCGACTTCCTGGAGTTTGGTGGGCCAGCGGACTACACTGCCGACGAGCCACCGGTCCCAGTCACCACCAATCACACCGAGGGTCGGCTAACCTGCAATGGATTCAAAAGTATGTGCAGACCAAGATTCAGCACGTAGGACCATTCGACAACCCACCCTTCACCCCTTGGGCACAGACAAAGCACCCCTTGGGACCCACCCAAAGAAAGACACCGACGAGAGGCAAGTCATCATGGAACTAATCAGGGATCTCAACTGGTTCGAGCACTACGCCTACACCACCAACGGTATCGTCTTGCTCAAGCCTCCCGCAACAACCCACTGGGTGATCGATTGTGACTGTGGAGTACCTCGCTGCCGGCCACCACCTCAACTGCCTAGAGGCACTCAACCTTGTCCTCTCAGTCCAGAACCTCTCCCCCCCCCTCAAACCCCAGGACTACATCATTCTGGTGAACACCGACAACCAGGTGTCCCAGACGGTCCTGGTCACCGGGACGGGAAGGGACCCAAAACTGTGCGCCTGCGCCAGGGAGCTCTGGAGGTTTGCCGCCATTCACTCCTGCAAGATCGAGGTGGTCCACAAGCCAGGCAGGGACCTCGTCCTCGACGACGCCCTGAGGCTGGCGCCATTCGAACAAGGCGCCCGAAAAACAGCCAACAACATGTGCGCCAACCTCGGTCTTCAACGGGTCTGGCACACCGGCGACATCACTCAAAACGCCATATAGCATGGGAAGCTCATAATATCTGCTCTTCTCTTCCTAGGCTATGACAACAACAAGCACAACCGGATCACCGCCCTCTTCACGGCTGGACTGGCACCTGGGACTGGCGCAACAAGGCCCGCCAGGTGGCGCTACTGGCCCAGTTCCACGTGATGTCCCTGATCGTCTCCCTCAACAATGACCTCAAGTCCCCCTCCACGGTTTACAACTACCTCAGCGGGGCACGGACCTGGGTCCGCCTCATGGGAGGTGCTCTGTGTACCCCGTCTCCGTCGTGAATAGGGGCGTGGCCAGGTCTTCCCTTCACGTCCCCCGACAAGCCCCACCCCTAACGGTGGGACTCTTCGACGAAGCGATCTGCTACATCTGGTCGGCCGTCCCGAGTGCCAAGGTTCTCTCAGCCGCACTGCTTCTGGGTTTTTTTACCCTCCTGTGCCAAGGCAACCTCCTGGTCACAGGTCAAAGCTACGACCCTGGTCACACAATCAGAGGCGCCGACGACGTAGACACCGGAAGTAAGCTCATGATCCACGTCCGCTCCACAAAAACCATGAAATCAGCAACGGACGCCTTCTACCTCACCGTTTGACCTCTCCCAGGGTCACGTTCCTGCCCCGTGCGTGCCTGGCATGCATACAAGAAATCGACGATAACGACACCAGAAGCGCCCACGTTCCTCCTCCAAGATGGGGCGCCGCTCACCGACCTTACCTTGACCACCGCCCTACGGACCGCACTCTCATCGACCGACCACCCAGATCCAACCACATTCACCCTCCACAGCATCTGGCGCAGAGGCGCCCAGGCCTGCACCCACGCGGGTGCACGAATCGACGATGTCCTGCAGTTTGGCAACTGGCGTTCTACAGCAGTACACACCTATGTTCCTCGGGAGGCGTTCTCTGCAGCAAACCAAGCACTCTCCACTCATCTGGTTGAGAGCCTGATTTCCTGACTTTTGACTTCATTGATTGATTATTTGATTCCTTGATTGAATTACTTTATTGATTGATTGTCCATTGCCTCCTATATGATGACCTGTCTTGAATAAAGTCCATGTCATGCAGTTCCTTGTTCTTGTTGTGAATTAAGCATTTCTGAAGGCTGCTGACTATCTTGAGCAGAACGATGATGAACAAATACAGTCAATAACCTGGTTGAAAAGATGAATGACTAAACAAAGTCTGAAGGATGTGACCTATGCTGCTCTAACAACATGAAATCCTAACTAAAACAACATTTTGGGCATAAAATTGCGATCACAGAGATTAATGGAAAATGTAACATTATTCCATTTCAAAGCACTGCTTCCAAAATACTTCAGGATTTCCATCACAAACAGCAGCATTGTGTGTTGGATGAATCAAGTCACATCATTGTGACTGCAGCAAAGCTCTTTAAGTGAGATATCAAGGAGATGAAGCAATCCAAGGATAGCTACCCTTCTTAAACATACATATCATCAGTTGTAAGGGGGTGGATTACCTCCAGAGGTCATTACAAACATTGCTCAAAACATTGTTTGTTGAACGACGTAGCTCGGCAGTAGAGTGTACATCAGTTAAGGTGTGGAACATCCGATCGACCCTGCTCAGTGGACACATTTGCAGCTTGGGCTATTTTCCGTTCCAACCAGTGGTCCACAACTGGTTCATCAACGGATGTGGTATGTGTATGTGTTGTCCTGTCTGTGGGAAAGTGCATATAATAAAACCACTTGCTGCTTATCGGAAAGAGTAGCCTATTAGGCAGCAATGGGGTTCCTCCAAAGAAATATGTCAGAATAACCATATAAAAATCAATGTGCTCCAGAGGCGTCGTTAAATAAAACAAACTATCGGCAGTAACATTGCACTCCTAAGTATTTAACTCACCTGGAGATTTCAGCATGTTTTTTTTTATTTGTTGATTTACTGAGTCACACTTTACTTCATCCCAAACACCTGCGGTCGTCTGAGATCAGGTAACGATTTGTGACAGTGTAGGGGCCCTCCACTCATGGTGACTTTATTATGCATGATCTCGACTGCAAGTACTTCCAGGGGCCAATGTGCATTGCTAAGGCCCTGTCACATTACGGTGTATGGCGGGAGCGTATTGAAAACCTATGTAAGTCCTGCGCATGCCGGCCTATCATGACCTTTGGTGACCTATCGGGTGTTTTTGAGCATATGCGTAACCTATGAGGAGCATACGAGGAGCGTACGAGGAGCGTATGAGAGCGTACTGTGACATTTTTTTACGGTTTTGATTGGCATATGGAACCTATGCGTAGCATATGCATAGCATATGCGTAGCGTATGCATAGCGTCTGAGCGTATGAGTAGCGTATGAGTCAAGATCGATGTCGAGACCTATGGCATATGCTTGGAATACGCTGTGCATACGCTGTGCATACGCTAGGAGTACACTCCCATACGTAACTCGTAGGTTATGCGTACGCTACATACGCTAGAGATACGCTGGTGATGCAAGTTGAGCCTATGCGTAACCTACGCCGGCGCACCCCTAGCGTATGAGGAGCGTACAACGGCGTACGAGGAGCGTACACCGGCGTATGAGTAGCGTATGAGTAGCGTATGAACCATACGCTCCCATAGGTCAAGATTTTTTTAGCATGCACAAAAAACTGTGGACGGACGGACGGGAGAAAGCGTATGGCAGCATACGACGGCATACGCCGGCATAGGCTGGCACATGACGGCCTATGCGTAGCATATGCATAGCATATGCATAGCATATGGTGGCATATGGCGGCGTATGCCGACGTATATGACGTAATGCGCCTACGCCGCCGTACGCTCCCACAAAAACCCCTAATGTGACAGCCCCTTTAGATTTAGAGTCAGTGAACGTCAATGACCCCCCCCCCCCACCACCACCCCCCTCTGCCCCCCTCATCCTCCCGCTCTGTGACCTGGATGAAATGATCTGGCATTGACATAGACTAGGGAACATTTATGCACACGGGATTCCCCAGTGGAATAGCACAAAAACATGGCAAGGCACATGAAGAAGTAAGTATATAGGAGTAGTACAAACAAACAATCCACTTAATTATAAAGTGAATCCTGAAAGTAGAGTTTCAAATTACAGTGATATCTGGTACACGTGAACCAGTTACTCCCGCAGCAACTGTCTCTGTGACAGGGACCGGGCGCGGTGGCCGAATCGGTAGAGCGCGGGCCTCGCTTGCGGAAGGTCGAGAGTTCGGTTCCGGTCGAGTCAAACCAATGACTTATAAAATTGATAATTGTCGCTTCATAGCCTGGCGCTCAGCATTAATAGGATAGGGCAAGGACAGGTTAGCTCAGTGTCAGGATAATTGTGACTGAGTGGGATATCGGGTCATGGTGCCAGCAGTCTGATTTCCCAGTGGGGCAGCACTATAAAGTTGCCATGAGTGTGCACTGTCACAGGTTGGTATTCGTCCTGATATGACCTTAGATGTTGCCTGGACGTAAAACCAAAAAAACTAACCAACCAACTATATCTATATATATATGTGTGCATAACCAGTACAATATATCCAGTATATATATATATATATATATATATATATATATATATATCCAGTACGCATATATCCCATAAATATATATATAGTAATATACAGCCACGTCTGCAATCCGTTCCTTTTGGAAAGTTTTGAAATGGTCACCTCAGTTATGATGCATCAAGGTGATAATAATTAATGCACAGGTGTGTTCAGTGATGCAGGTAGCTTGGTGAGGTGTGTTGAGGCTTGTTATGTGGAACAGGACTAGCTCAGGTGGTAGCATGTCCACCTGTGAAGGTGTCAGTCATCCTATCGATCCTGCTAAGTGGACCCATTTGCAGTTTGGGTTATTTTCTGTTCCAACCAGTTGTCCACAACTGGTTCATCAAAGGCTGTGGTATGTGCTGTCCCGTCTGTGGGAAAGTGGATATTAAAAAAGCCCTTGATGCTTATCAGAAAGAGTAGCCTACGTGGCAGCAACAGGCTTTCTCCAAAGAAATATGTCAGAATGACCATATATTTGACGTCCAATAACCGATGATACGAAAAAATCAATATGCTCTAGAGGTGTCATTAAATCAAACAAACTTTTGTTAGGCTCGTTATGGTATACTGCCATTTGTCTACTTCACCTCGCGCTGTTCCTGATATTGTAGTTGCACTTGCAGGGTTCTTTCCTTCTTTTTTGTTCTTTGGTCAGGACCAACTTCAAGAGTTTGGGATCAAGTCACTTGTGGGTGGTTGTGTTTTCACTGAGGCTTTTTGGCAGCGTTCTATATGGATGAATTCGTACTGCGGGATGCGTGCATTAAGCCACGTGTACATGAAAGGTGTGGCTTAAAACTAGGTTGCTGACGGTGAGAGGTTTATGCAACAGTCTTGTGGGTTTTCTTGGAAGTTATTTTTGTTCTATGCCTGATGTTTTGGGGCTTTTGGGTGGGTTTTTGTTTTAGATACAAACATGGTTGGAGTGTCCCTAGCTCTGACTTAGGCTGGAAAGTTATTTCAGAGGTAGCTCCCTGTATACTTAGGTGAATTTGAATTTGACAGGATTGTTGTTTTTAGGATATGATACAGTGAAATTGGTGATGCCATTCTGTCTAGTTTGTACTTTTATGCACTTTTTTCGGGGGGGTAAATATGTTTATTCTGCTGAATAAGTCTTTTGTCAGTGCCGAAGCACTGGTCTTCCAGCCATTTTTCAATTCAGGGTTATTTACACAAAAGGTATATAGAATAAGGTGTACAATACCTGTTGAATAGACAATTTGCACCATGTAACACAATGAAATTCTGAAACCCAAAAGTTCCATAACAATATGGTACAGTAGTGTCATATAACCAGATCAATATTAGTCAGATCAATGTGAGTATTTACATAGTATTTAGAATGTAAGCAGAAGTTATCTTTTGTATTCAGTTGGTAAACTTATAGTACGTTTTAATGTTCAGTTGCAGTTAGGCAAGCGGTATATAAATGTTGGTTTGTTAGGAAAATTCTAGTGTAACTCTAATGTAGTTAGTTATGTGAGTTTATGAATAATGTTGTTGGGGTTGGGTTGTTAATAATAGACTGGACCAGCTGTGACCAGTGAAGCAGTGGGACCAATCCCAGTGCATTTAGGTCTTAAATTTATCATCTTATATGGTTGTCTGTCATCTTATATGGTTGACTGGAGATAACAGAGGAACAGCAACAAATTTAAAAAATGGGGGGTGGGGGGGAGAAACCGAGGCTGAGGGTTTGGTGGTCTGCCACTTACGGTATGGTGATGCCATGGAACATACTTTACTGCAACTGCATAAGGGCCTGCTCAATCCGATGTACTCTTAGTGAGTTTTTAAATTCTAGGTAAGAGGACGCTGCCCTGGTTCTGGTTGGTAGGTTGTTCCACATCATGCTGCCTTTGTAAATTGGTACTTTAATTAGTTTGTTTGTGGAAGGCTTGGGGACTTTGAGTAGAGTGGAATCAGCCCGTCTAGTATTCATTTTTGTGTTTTCTATATATTGGGTATCTCTGGCTCTTCTGTACATAAGTGATAGGAGATGTGAATCTCTTCTAACCATTAGGTAATCTAGGTTTGCTTTGTCATGCATTTCCTGTACACTTAGTGTTTTGCCCTATGGCATTTACATTTGCTACTTTGTGCATTTATTGAATGAACAGTGTTTGCGGTTTGTCAGTTGTGTGCAATTCTGTAGTGTCATTTTCTTATTGTAGTATTCGCCTACTAGTATATTTAAATTTTATGTTAAAACAGGCATTTCATAATCTAACAGAAACTCCAAACAAACGGATTATGCCATTTTTAACTAAAATAATGTAGATTGTAACGATTAACCTTTTTTGTTAGTGTGGCAGAAACTCAAAACAATTTGATTGTGCAACTATTTTAATACATAAAGTTGCATAGTGCGGTGGTTTTGAGCCTCTGTAATTTTCTGAGATAAATATATTAGTTTGATCTTTTAATCTACCTTACATTAGTTTGAATTAACGTTGATTTAGAATGACTAACTGATATTTTAAGTGGGAGCATAGTAAATTAATTTTGGCAAGCTTTTCAAAACTCTCACCCCATAGACTTTAGTAGCAATAGGTTCTATTGTTTGTTTCTTGTTTTAAGTCTTAGCAACATCTAAGGTCATATCAGGATGGGTACGGACTTGTGACAGTGCGCACTCATGGCGACATTATAGTGATGCCCACCGGGAGACCAGGCCACCAGCACCATGACCTGATATCCCACTCAGTCACATTATCCTGACACTGAGCCAACCAGTCAGTGCCCTATCCTAATAATGACGAGCACCTGGCTAGGAAGTGACAAGTATACATTTTTAAGCCATTGGTTTGACTCGACCGGGAACCGAAATCCAGACCTTCGGCACGCGAGGCCCACGCTTAACCATGAGTTTTTACAGTAAGTAAAGCCTGGTACACACCTCCCGTATACGATTCACGCGCTAAAACTGACTGCCCGTCAAAACCCCACCCGTCCCGTTTCCCGACTAAAACTGTCCAATTCATTTTTCGAATCTTATAAGATTCCAGTCTTAAGCCCTAAAACTTAGTTTTTCGTCACGAATCGGAAGGTTCAGGTGTGTTAGGGGCTTATAACACACCTAAAGACTGAAACCGAC
>JASIRB010004248.1:0-19872 GCA_030323885.1 Branchipolynoe longqiensis
AATGAATGGGGGACATGTGGCGTAGTTCATTTTCCGACACTTGGTGGCGCATCGGTAGTAGTGGGCCAACACGGTCATTGACAATGCTTTGAGTTTGCCGGTACGCGCAGTGCAATACGAATATTTTATTCAAAATTAATAGAAATACAGAACCCTAACCTTAGAAATTTAATATAATCTATTCTTTGTTTGTTTTCTATATGTATGCCAAGCGGTTTGTCTCTAGGTCTTGTGGTTTTAGAGATATTTGACTTCTTCTGTATGAAGATTGCTCACGGCCATTGACAATGCACTGAGTTCGGCGGTACGCCCAGTGCAAAACGTTTATTTTATTCAAAATTAATAGAAATACAGAACCCTAACCTTAGAAATTTAATATAATGTATTCGTTGTATGTTTTCTATATGTATACCAAGCGGTTTGTCTCTAGGTCTTGTGGTTTTAGAGATATTTGACTTCTTCTGTATGAAGATTGCTCACGGCCATTGACAATGCACTGAGTTCGGCGGTACGCCCAGTGCAAAACGTTTATTTTATTCAAAATTAATAGAAATACAGAACCCTAACCTTAGAAATTTAATATAATGTATTCGTTGTATGTTTTCTATATGTATACCAAGTGGTTTGTGTCTAGGTCATGTGGTTTTAGAGATATTTGACTTCTTCTGTATGAAGATTGCTCATAGCCATTGGGTTTGCAGTGTGACAGTGTGCCGAATAGGCCCACTAGTTCAGTGGAGACGCGAACGGCAGGAATTTGAACTAAAAAGTCGGAGGTCCCCCATTGTTGTGGCGTCAAGGTCGTGACTTGTGCAAGAAATTCATGCCAATCTTCACACCAGGGCTCGACTGGCTCAGCAGCCATCATCTGAAATTGAATAACAGATAATTTAAACCTCAAATAATGGGGAGTATGTATAAAGAAATTTTAGTGGTCTCTTGACCTCAACACCAGTCCCAGGGCTTGACCGGCTCAGTAGACATTATCTGGAATTGAATAAAAGATCATTTAAGACTCAAATAATGGCCCAATACAGCAACAGCAAATACTATAATATAGTTTGTATAAATAAATTTGAGTGGTCGCTTGTGCTTTAAAAAAAACCAGTGGCTATTCGTTAATGTTCGGAACCAGACAGGATGGCCTACCAGGTCATGGTGCCGACTTTCGCTCTGGCCGATAATCATGAATATTTATTATTATTTGAGAATATTCATTTTTTAATCTACCAGATTCATTTTCGTATCAAAACGTCCGGTTCTCGTCCGTTGGCTATTCGTTAATGTATGTACCATGTCTCTTTAGCGTCTGTAGAATCGTGAATTGTTTATAGAATAACATGCAACGTTGTATTTAAAACCTTTAGAATGAGCTCTTTAAATTGCTGTAATCCACCCGCTAAGCTCTATTCCTATTATCCAATGAGTATTAGGCATGTGCACATCACAGTATTTACCCGACTTTCGCTCCGGCCGATAATCATGAATATTTATTATTATTTGAGGATATTCATTTTTTAATCCACCATATTCATTTTTGTATACCTGTTTTCTATGTATTGACCAATTTTCATGAAAATTGAGTGATGAGCAGATGCATTCTGATGATGCATAACCTCTGGGAGCGACCACTTCCCAATTATTCTTAATTGCGGGGTGGCATCTCCCGTAGAGCGAGAGAGGAGCTGGCGGCTTTGTAAAGCCGACTGGCCCACCTTCCAGACCCTATGTCGCGAGGAGTTCACTCCAGACATCAGCGACATCGATGCCTTCACTGGGATGCTGAGATGGATCGCAGAGAAAACTGTTCCGAAGACCTCGGCAACTCCCAAGCGTTTGATGCCTCCATGGTTAGATGACGGCTGTAGGAGGGCTATTAAGGAACAGAAAGAAAGCTCAGCGTAAATTCCACAGGAGACCGACTGCTGAAAATGTGGCGCTCTTTAGAATTCTGCGCGCTCGCAGAACAATCAAAGAAGCGCGGAGGCAGTGTTGGAGACAATTTGTTTCTAGCATCACCATGCACACGCCGTTGGGCAAAGTGTGGACAATGATCAGGAGAATCAAACGAAGGGGAGGTGATTCTTCTGTAGTCCAGCACTTGAAACACAAAGGCACCATTCTCACATCACTCGACGAAATAAGTGAAGAATTGGCTCGCACCTTTGCTGGAAACTCGTCTTTGGCAAACTGCCTCCCGGGCTTTCGGTCCGTCAAGGAACGCCAAGAGCGAAAGCTCTTGGACTTTTCCTCCGATGGCGAGGAGCACTACAACTCCCCATTCAGTATGGGTGAGTTGAGGTTTTCTTTGGAAAGCTCGCATGACACAGCAGTTGGACCTGATGGAATTCATTATCAATTTTTTAAACATCTCCCTGAACATGCACTGAGACTGTTGCTTCAACTCTTCAACAACATATGGGAGTCGTCTCATGGCGGGAGGCGACAGTAATACCGATTCCCAAACCTGGAAAAGACCAGAGTGAAGCCAACAGGTATCGTCCCATAGCCCTCACAAGCTGCATCTGTAAAACCATGGAGCGCATGGTAAACAACCGCCTCGTCTGGCTACTGGAGTCAGGACACCACCTGTCCAACCTTCAATGTGGCTTCAGACGGGGCCGCAGCACCCTCGACCATTTGGTGCGCATGGATACCTTCATAAGAGATGCTTTCCGTAAGAAGGAGCACGTTGTGGCTGTCTTTGTTCATGAATTCTACAGATTTGTTCTTTTCATGAAGTTAATTTGCAAGTGGTACAGTTAGAAAGACCTTATCATTCCGATTAGAAACATATAATAAAGGTAAATTGGTCTATTAGTGCCTAAGTTATGAATTATTTAATATTTTTCTTTTTTGCCCTTAGTTTTACACACATTTTTTCATGTTTCTGCTAATTCTTAAATCATTATGTTTGAGGCTGGATACTGAAGGCAAAATACATTTTAATCACATTGTCCATGTTGCACCCTTAACATGGGTAATTCTGGCGCGGAGAGGGGACTACTGGTGCCGCCACCTGTCGCATCGGATTCAAACTACACACCCTGGCGACTAGATGAAGAACCACCCCAAACGCCCCCTTGCGGCGTGTCCACAGCTGATCAACACGAGCTGACCCCCATATCTTATTTTGGCTAACTCCACCAAGATACTGAGGACAAACATACGACAAAGGAAGGAACCGGAGGAGGAACCCACCAACAACACCTAGGGTAAGATGACGACCGTGGCTAGTAATAACTAAACCCGCCGCAGCAGCAGCAACCACCGTGAATGACAAAATCACTAACCGGCCAGACACCTTACAAGCAGACGATAGCCGACACACTGGCACAACAGCTACAAATCGCCGCCACCGGCCTGATGGATCGAATGGAAGCAGCCGAGTCAACCGTGAACAAAAGGAAATGCTCCCCCAGCATCACGGTGATAGGAGAGGAAATGCAATGCAAGGAGGCAAGGCCGACATCAGCACGTGGTAGGAGACCCCGATCACCACACCGGATAACGGGCGCTCGCCCCGAGCGCATACAACGAAGAAACTGTCCCATCAACTACGCAGCAACATGAGAAGAAGACGAATATCGCCACCATGCCAGGAGGACACGAGACACCAGGTGCTCCCCCTCATCCGACAGGGAGCTGGACAACCGGGAAGCTATAGACAGTGTGCTGGACTTAGCGGGAGAAACATACTACAGGAAGAGAGGTAGGAAACAGCTTATGCCGCACATGTTTGTGATAAGGGGCGACAGGAAAGGAAGGGTGGGACTAGGCGAGAGCGCATGGCATGAGTACTACTCGGCACTGAGCAGGATGTGCAAGGTCCCGGCAGTGCCGAGGACGTGGGCCGGCCCCATCTGGGATCACATGGAGCAGATCTCAAACATGGCGGCTGACTGGGACTGGCCCACGTGCCTAGGATGGTAAGAAAAAATCTTCACGGTGATGGAGGACGGCAGGTTGTCGAGGGCCTGGTGGGACACACATGCCATTAAGGACGTACAGAGGGACGGGTGCCTGACCTGGACACGAAGCACCCACCCCAAAAAGCCTGCCAAAAGCAGCAGCACAAACGCCACAGCCAAGTAGCTCAACGCGACAGGACCTCAGCGCGGCGGGAGCACACTCGCAGTGCCACCAACAAGATTTCAATGCAGAGACAGACGGACGGCCCTGCCACACAAGTGGAACTGGGGCGGGGACTGCAGATTTACCGCTCCACACGGACTGATGCCCGATAGGCTGGTTCACCTCTGTGGCTGGTGTGCAAATAAATATTCCAAAGCCAATGTCCACACGGAAATGGACTGTAATAACAAGCGGAGACAGCAGGAGAAGAAGGCCGCGTCAGCCAGTACGAAGGACAACACAGGCCAGGATTTTCACTAAGCGACGGAGTGCGGGATACCACTGAGCCCGGAGCTGCGAATAACAACTGCAGCGGGGTAAGTAGCACCACAGGCAACCAAAAAAGTAAGACAAACCCTTCCTTTTGCACTGAAACCACATTCTCCAGCCAGGCAGCTGCCGCCACCTGTTTCTATTGATGTTAGTGTGTCACGCCCTGCCCCCCTTCCCACCCCCGCCATGCACAGAATACCCAAGTCAGGTCATGATCCCGATAGAAGCCCCCAACCGAGCACTCGCCCCCCCTCCTGAACCGGAAGCGCCCATTTACCCGGATTCCTCCCCCAAGCCCTCGGCAACCGAGTGTATACCTGCGCGCGCACACCACACCTCCTGCCAACAACGGAAGCCCCCCAGTTACCCATACTCATCAACAACAAGCGCCGTATCTAAACCGGATGCACCCAGTTTCTTGTACAGGCCCCCACCCACAACAAGTAGCGAAGAACCGGAAGTAAAAAGTTACCCGTCTCCTCCCAGCACCACCACCGGAAAGGTAAACAAAGGCCACGCCCACACCGCCACAAACACAAACGCCCATGCCCACCCTCCCCAAACTCCCCTCCCCTCCCCCCGCCCCCCAATGCACATACTCAGGTAGCAGATGCCAAACACGCCGAGACACATGTTCAGTTTTAAACACCTCAAACAGGAGACTGAGCATCCGAGGCCCGGTGACCCACATGCAGACATTGACCAGACGCCGGTATTAGGTGCATGCCCACTCCACATAACATCAGCCCACGAGTCGATACAACGGTGACTGAGACCCAGCGTCCACCTCACACTCAGACAGAACTCCACCGACGGAGACGCCGGTGAACATCCCCTTGACAAACTACTGACACGAGACAAACACGGCCAGGCTGCCGAGGTGCTGGCCGACCCATACACGGCAGCGATGTCACCCTACAACCCGCCACATACCCGCTATCCTACAAAAATACATTGATAAAAATCTGGCCCACAGCGGTTCCCGACACATGGGCGAACAAAACATACTACGACATCTACGTGCAGGTCAGAGCAACAGGCCTGCCTAACTACATAACAGCAAGAGTGCCAGTACCATCAGCGCTCAGGATAGGTAGATGGCGTGCCCTGTTGAATGACTACCATGACCACCAGCTGGTGGACTATCTCGAGTTTGGGTGGCCTGCGGAGTATGTGGCGGACCACAGGGAGGACCCCGCCCATGCGTGCTGGATACGCACGTACATCGAGACAGAGGTGAGCCTCAGGGCACTACTTTGGCCCTTCAACTCACCACCCTTCACACCGTGGGCACAGACGACCCCTATGATGACCTGGCCGAAAAAGAATGCCGACGAGCGCAGGGTCATCGTCTACCTCAGCTTCCCCCGTGGCGCCAGCGTGAACGCCGGAATGCGGAAGGGATTCTACCAGGGTAGAGTGGCCACCTACACCCTCCCCTGTATCATGGACCTGGCAGAGGTCACCAGCCTGGGTAGTGGCGCTTACCTGTGGGCGGCCGACCTGGCAAGGGCATACCGGCAGCTCCGAACCTGCCCGCTATCGGTGCCTCTGCTTGGGGTCATGCTCGGCGGGAAGTCCTACTTCGACGTGCCCCCCCCCCCTCCATGTTTGGGTGTCGAACCTCATCACTTACGTGCGTGCGGACCATTAGCGCAGTCGTCTACCTGCTGAGGAAGAAGAGACACTTTGCACTCTACTACCTCGACGACTTGGTCGGGGTGGCGGCCACCAGAATGGAGGCAAATGCCGCCTACCTGGACATGCTTGCCACAGCGGACGAGCTGGGACTGGCCCTCTCCCCAACAAAGTGTGCACAACCGACGCACGCGATAGACTGGCTTGGGCATAGCATTTGCACTAACAACATGACGGTTAAAATACCACCGGAGAAGCTGACCGAGATCATCGAGGAGTGCACCCGCTGGAAGACCACCCGAAAAGCCATGAGGAAAGACCTACAGAGACTCGTCGGACGCCTCCAGTACGTGGCAAGATGCGTCAAGCTCACCAGACGGTTCATGAGCAGGATCCTTGCGACCCTGCAGGCCGCCCCTTACACGGGGAAACACCAGGTGACCCAAGAGCTGGTTGACGGCATGACCTGGTTTGTGCGGTAAGCACGCTCCACCAACGGACTGGTCCCCCTCCGACCACCAGAGAAACCCGAGTGGCTGATTGAGTGTGACTCCTCCCTCCAGGCGGGGGGTGCGTACTCAAAAACCAGGTTCATCAGTGAGACATACTCCAAGCGCTACCTCGCCAGCGGGATGCACATCAACTGCCTCGAGGTGGTGAACCTGGTCGTGGCCCTCCACGAGCTCGCCCACAACTACATAATAAAAGTAAACACGGACAACCAGTGTAAAAGATGTGTCGACACCGTGAGTTCTGTAATGTAACTGACTTTATTTGGAACTGAACCTTGTGACCTCACACGGTATTGACATGGGGGTGTTTGGGTAACTACATACATTACACCTTCCCCTTTTCACAATAGGTATCGAATAACATCTTATCACCTAAAACATAACTTATTATCTATTTACGGCCTGGTGTGGTATAGCCGCTATCCGGCTTAATGTTACTGTATTCACCGTGTGTGATATCGTTACTCTTTGATAACGATATCGCACTGGCAGAACGTCTTAACTGTGTTACGTAAACGTCACTACTGTCCTATTTCCTCTCGTACTGTGAGGTTACTAAAATACGTTAACAACATCTTATCTGTAACAAACTAGTCTATGTGTGAGCGAATGTTATTTGAAGGCAATGAAAACGACATATCGATAACACCGGTTACAGCATCTGAACATGACATTACGTTTAAGTACAAATAGTCATTAACCTGTAATTATATTTCATCAGCGTACTAGTTGACATGTGTCACCAGATCGGAACATTTACATATCATCTATATGAGACTCTATATGTCATTTCTTACAAGTATGTGATTCTGTTGTCTGTTCTTTGTATGACCTACTGCGTGGTGTTGTACTTCGTGTCACAGTTTGCTTCAAGGTTAACGGTATTACAAAGAATAACATGTGCCTGGATATAACATCTATTGCAGAGTTGCCTCTTTCAAGTTCGATAATAATGTGCCGAGGGATACTGTAACAGATCCCTCGGCACAAAACGTGGCTTAATCGTTTAAAAACATTTAGGCGGGTTAATGACTCGCCCATATCGTGTAACGTATGGAACTACATTGTTGTTGGATACCGATGGTTTCAATATCGAACTTTTATTATACTGTTGTAATTGTTATCATTTCTATTTTTACATTTATACATGAATTTCCTATTACGGCGTAATACGTGATCACGCTCGTTTAATAGGTCATAGGCCCTCCTATCACTGTCAATTTCCTTTATAATCGTCCCCCGTTTCCACTCATTAGTGTGGCTTCTGTAACGAACATTCTCACCCTCCGGGTGTGTCCTCCCGGCATGTCTGTCGAAATATGTTTTTTGTAATTCCTGCCTGTGACGTAACTGAGTTAATTTTGAGTGTTGAACGCTCGCCTTGAGTGCTCTATCTAAAACTGGCAGTTTATCGCGAAGGCGACGGGACATTAGCAATTGTGCGGGGGACGCACCAATGCCCTCTAGGGTGGTGTTTCTGTAATTCAGTAACGCAATATGTACATCCCCCATGAGACTTAAAACACTTTTTTATCATTCGTTTAACTGTCTGGACATGACGTTCTACCTGTCCATTGCTCTGAGCATGCATGGGACTTGTAAATACAGATATGAAACCGTACTCAGAAGAAAATACATTGAACTCTTGACTTGCAAACTGTGGCCCATTATCCGATACGACAAACTTGGGTATCCCAAATCTAGCGAATGTTTGCTTTAAAGCTAGGATAACGTCCTTACTCGACGTATTCGATAATTCAATAATGTCGGGGAATTTTGAATAATAATCGACCACCAGGAGGTAATTTTTTCCATATGCGTGGAACAAGTCCACACCCACTTTGCTAAATGGTACATCATCTATAAAGTGATTAATCAATGGTTCTTTGGTGGGTAAATTTCGAAATTCTTTGCAAATCGGGCACCTGTCTATTTTGTCCTCAAGTTGGCTGCTTAACCCTGGCCAAAAAACACTGTCTCGTGCCAGTTGCTTGCACTTCACCAATCCCAGGTGGGATTCATGCAACTTCACCAAAATCTTAGGTTGCATCACCCTGGGAATAACTATTTGGGTCCCTTTCAACAATACATCATCCCAAACAGTAATGTCGTGTCTAAATGTAAAATATGGAGCTACATCTAGATCAATTGTTCGTCTATTGCTAGGCCAACCATTAAGCGCAAAATGTTTTACTTTAGCTAGTACAGCATCTAATGACGTTTGTCTTTTAACCTCATCCAACACATCAACACTGAAATCGATAGTTGCTATTGATATTTCTTGGTCGTAGAGGTTGCCTGGGTTTACATCTGATGTGTGCGCTCGGGAAAGAGCATCTGCAAAAAAAAAAATTTGACCCTTTTAAATATTTGACATTAATCTTATAATTTTGAAGTCGCATGCGCATTCTTTGCATTCTGGCTGATAATTCGTGAATGGGTTTGAGCATAATAGAAACCAAAGGTTTATGATCTGTCTCGACTGTAATTTCATTCCCGTAGATATATTCGTGGAACTTGTGACACCCAAAGCATATCGCTAGCAACTCCTGTTCGATGACTGCATAACTTATTTGTGACTTGTCTAACGCTTTAGATGCCATTGCGACAGGGAGATTGCATTGGAAAAGAGTGGCCCCTAATCCGTACTTTGAAGCGTCGACTTGAAGAACAATCTTTTCTTTTTTATCAAAATATTGCAGGATAGGAGCTGTGGTTAATAACTGTTTGAGCTTTGTAAAGGTCCTATCCTGATCTGAATCCCAGTGCCATGCGATATCTTTCCTAATTACCAGTCTTAATGGTTCTGTGATTTCTGCCATGTTCGGGACAAACTTGCTTACGTAACCGATCATTCCCCAAAAACGCTGTATTGCTGCTTTGTCTTTAGGTGTTGGCATGTCCACAATAGCCTGGATCCGATCAGCATTAGGTTTCAGTCCCTTAGCTGTTATCAAATGCCCGACATAGTTTACACTGCTTTGGCAAATGTTTTATTTTGTTGGGTTTAATTTTAGGTTTACTTTTCTTGCACGCTTTAAAACGGCTTCCAAACGGTAATTATGTTCTATGACAGTTGTACCATGAATTAATATGTCATCTGAAATAACATGCACTCCTGGTAAGTCAGCAAATATTTCGTTCATTTCTTGAATAAAAATATCACCTGCCGTTTTTATCCCAAACGGCAGACGCGTGTACCTAAACCTTCCCCATGGGGTGTTAAATGTACATAACCTAGAGCTGGCGGCGTCTAACTCGATCTGCCAGTACCCGCTATTTGCGTCTAACACAGAAAAATATTGAGCACCGTGTATATGGGCAACCACTTCCTCCACCGTCTTAATGGGGTACGGCCCCCTTAATATAGCTTTATTTAATTTGGTTGGATCTAGGCATATACGCAGTTTGTTAGGTTTACGCACAATGGTTATGGAACTTACCCAAGGTATAGGTTCTATCTGTTTTACAATAACGCCTAATTCTATCATACATTTTAACTCAGCTTGTACATCATCAACAATTGCCAATGACACTCTACGGGGTGGATCTACTACAGGCGGCAATTCCATATTAATATAAATCTTTGCATTTACTTTAATTAACCCTAGACCTTTGAAAACATCAGAATACGATTTTACCATTGTCTTTGCTGTTTCCATGCTGGGCAACGTCTCCAAGGCATCGAGTCTTGTCAATAGTCCCAGTTGAACGCATGCCCGTTTGCCCAGGATTGCACATCCAACATTTGTGACTTAGAACAGCAACTCTATTCCACGAACTTTGATTGTCGTTTCTCCAGCAGGCAGTATGCGGTGTCCCCGATACGTGACAAGTTGACATTTCGACTGATTTAAAGTTGTCGCAGGTATCTTGTCGAACACTTCTTTCGGTAACTCATTTGCCTCGGATCCTGTGTCCAACTTAAAAGACACGACTTGATTGTTCAATAAGAACTCAGCATGGTTAGGGACTGTGCCTTGAGAAATGGACCCGACAAACAAGTCGTGATCGTCGACCTCTTGGGAAACGGCCTCCTGTTCGGCCGTCGTCTTGTTCGATGCCCAGTTCATGTACAGGAGCAGCATACGACTGTCGTTGTAGTAATCGACACATCTTGACGAAATGGCCAAGTTTATGACAACCTGAACACTCCTTCCCTCTGGCTGGGCAGCTTCCTCGTTGGTGATTGTATCCGCACTGTCCACATTTGGCCGTTGCCACAGTCGAACCATGGTTATATCGACTTGTTGACGCGCATAATCCGGACGACGGACGGTTACTCGTTCTGCCTATATTGTTGTATTTGGCAGATATAGCATCGACTTGATTAGTCCCCAGATTTGTCACCTGAGCCGACTTGACTTCACTAAGTCGACATATTTGTATGCATTCCTCTAATGTCAGGTTTGGTGAACGTAGCAGCTTGTTTCGTAGCTCATCATCACGTACGCCGCACACAATGCGATCACTTAGCAAAGAATGTTCAAGTGCACCATAACAACAGTATTGAATTCTGTGCTTTAACTCCCTTATGTAAGTGTCCATGTCCTCCCCGGACTGATTGAACGAGTTGAACTCGTAACTCGAGAGTGATATTAGTTTTACCTTCGCAATAGTGAGTGAAGGCCTGGATCAACGGTGCCAATTTGTCTTTATCTTGAGTGTCGATTTCAAACGTGCGATGAAGCTTCTGCGCCTCACTGCCAGCGACGTGTAAAAATACGCAGCATTGAACTTTTTCTGACTTAGTCGACACTCCAGCTGCAGTAGCATACATTTCGTAAGATTGAATCCATGTCCTCCAATTAACTGACATTTTCTCGTCTAGTATTAAAGGTCCGGGTGGCTTTAGTCCTGAAAGCGCCATTTAGATAGCCTTATCCGCCACATCTGACACCATGTAAAAGACGTGTCGACACCGTGAGTTCTGTAATGTAACTGACTTTATTGGAACCGAACCTTGTGGGGGTGTTCGGGTAACTACATACGTTACAACCAGGCCTCCCAGACAGTCCTCGAGACCGGCGCAGGTAGGGACCCCATCCACTGCGCCTGTGCAAGAGAGATCTGGCGTTTCGCGGCAGTGAGGTCCTGCTCCATCGAGATCGGCCACAAAATACATTTTAATCACATTATTATTGTTTTAACTTGTTAGTTCTAGTACATATTCTAATCTCAATTTTGTTTAAATTGCATTTTCATGTTTTTTTGTGTGCTTCATTCAATTTGTGAAAGTTTGTACTTTGGTTTCCATGTTACATGATTAATCAGATCATGAAATGCATTTATTCAAGGTCAAAACAAATCAAATGTTCATATATTTGTTTACATCCACGACACTATCTTATCCTATATAATTGTAATAATATTGTATACATTCTTTTTTACACATGTACAATACTTTGCACACACACACACACAAAATCGTTTTTAATATAACACACCAAAACATGGTTTTGGGTTTCAACTTATTACTTTTGCTGCTTATAAAGCAAGTGGCATGTAATATGCCCTAAACATGTCAAGCTTTGTGAGGAAAATATTCTGTTTTGGAGTAAGTTTGGTTTCCATGCCACTTCATTTGGCCTACTTAAAAATTGCAGAATGGTTTTTTTCTTCAAATTATCAGATGCAATATAAAATAAACATTGGGTAAACTTGCATATATTATTAGGAGTTTTAAAGCATTTTGACTTTTTGGTACTGATGTCACGGTTTTTGTGCACATTGTCCATTTTGCTGCGGCAATATGGGTAATTCGGGATAGAGTCAGACACCCCTCCCTCCCCGCTCCTTCCCCTTGCCGCCACTCACCCTACCCGACTTCGCCCCAGGCGGCGACACCATCGCCCTCGCGCTGGTGCCGCGCTTCCCCCCTCCCCAGCCACTCAACCTACCCGACTTAACTCCAGGTGGTGAGACCGTTGCCCCCCCCCTCCCACGCTGGTACCCGCCCCCGACCTCACTTCCGCCCTCCGCCCCCGACCTCACTTCTCCACCCGACGCCGGACCAGCAAGACCCATTTTTCACCCGCCTTCCCTGGCTGCTCTCCAAGACCACATCACCACCACCATGACGGCACGCAAATCTACCCGACGATCTGTTGCAACCCCTGCGGCACCGGCCGATGACACCACACAAACACCATGCCAGAGAGGACGACCACGTACCGTTATAGTTAAAACCAAACCAGTAACGGATGAGACAGCCGACGACGAGATGTCGGCGGTGGCGCAGATGTCGCTACTCCGCCAGTCTGTGACCGACTCGATTAAGCAGCAAGCCGACCTAGCGAGGACCATGTTGGACAAGATCCAGGCCCTGGAGTCTGTCGGCACGAGTAAGCGCTCAAAGAGCAGCTCGTCCGACGCCATGCCCATCAAGAGACACAGGAGGCGCGACACCACGGACTCACCCCGATCGCCACGTGCCCGCACACGACCAACGCCCGCAGCCACCGCACCCAAAAGGACAGACGCGACAGGTCGGATTCCGAGGAACGGCCCAGACACAGGAGGTCCCGGCACGCACCACGAACCGCCGCCACCTCGTCCAGTGAAGACGACTACCAACAACGGGACGTCATTGATGCCATCATCGGCTCCAACGTCGACGGACGCCCAAACAGACGAGGTAGGGCTCAACTCCTTCCCCACACCTACGCTATACGAGATGAAAACAAAGGGAAGGTAGGCCCAGGAGAGTACCTTGCTGCACTCTCTCGCATGCGTAAAGACCCAAAGGTGTCGCAATCATGGATCAAGCCCATCCTGGAACATCAGGACTCATCTGCTGGACCAGATGGGTTCCCTGCCATCCTACTAAAACACTGTAAAGGCCCTGTCACATTACGGCGTATGGCGGGAGCGTATTGAAAACCTACGTAGGTCCTGCGCGTGCCGGCCTATGATGACATTTGGTGACCTTTCTGGTGGTTTTGAGCGTATGTGGAACCTACGAGGAGCGTATGGGAGCGTGCTGTGACATTTTTTGACAGTATGGGCCATACGCCCTCATAGGTCAAGTTTTTTTGAGCATGCACAAAAAAATTTTGACGGACGGATTTATGAAAGCGTATGGCGGCGTATGCCTCATACGCTTCACATAGGCCGGCATCTGGCGGCGTATATGGTGTATGCCGACGTATATGACGTAACGCGCCTACGCCGCCATACGCTCCCGCAAAAAACCCTAATGTGACAGCCCCTTTAGCAATACCTTTCCTACCCACTGTATATAATTTGGAGGGATTCCCTCGACCATGGTAACATCCCGGACATTGCTAAGGAAGGACATATCATTCCAATACATAAAGGTGACAGTAAGGCTCTACCCAAAGACTATAGACCTATCTCACTAACATCACACATAATCAAGATCTTTGAGAGAGTAATTGGGTTCTTCTTTGCTGCTGGTCCTAATTGGTTGGTCCTCACATTGTAACTGTTTTTGTCTAAATTAATTCTCCTTTTCATACCAAATGAAGAAAATTCCTTTTATTATACCCCAAAGAAGCAATGACAGCAATCCAGTGAGAAAAAAATGTTTGGTTTATTTTTTATTGCAAAAATAGATTCATTTGTCACGCAAATATGACAGCTAAAAATGGGAATGGTGAAACAGTACTACTTGTGTTGGAAACTACTTCATTGTAGACCAAAATATTCAAACATAGCTAGTTTATTTGCAAAGTTGTAACATGCAAAAATGTCAGAAAACTAATTTTAGGACTATTGAGTGTCTGTGTGTAAAACAACGATGCTTGAAAGTGAGCATAACGCGTGTTTCATGAGGTGTCACGTCATGAAACACGCGTTCACCTTCAATTTTCACAATATCCAACCATGCAAGCCAGGAAAAACCCTGCTGCTTTAAATAGGATAGCATCATAGATGCCTAGTTCTGAACACAAAAGTTATAATATTATTTCCTAAAATGCATTAAAAGTGAAATAAAAACTTTGTGTCACGGGTGAAACACGCGTAACGGCGAAAATTTATTTTGCGATACAAAATCCAACAATGGATCAAATCTCTTCTCGCCATGATTTTCAAATATATCGTGGGCATCTACACACCTACTGATGATGTGGTGTCAAGTCATAAACAGGATGTTGCGCTATGATGCTATTAGTGTGGCGTGTCACACTTCGATGAAGATGAAACACGCGTAACGGCGAAAATTATTTCGGGATACAAAATCCAATAATGGATCAAATCTCTTCTCACCATGATTTTCAAATATACCGTGGGCATCTACACACCTACTGATGATGTGGTGTCAAGTTATAAACAGGATGTTGCGCTATCACGCGTTCACGCGTTCACCTGTTGTCATCTTGATCCTCTAAGTCATCGCAATATCTTTTTCTACATATGAAAACTTATAACACTCAAAAGCAGTGTCTAACCTAAGTCATTATTGAGTGTCACATGAAACCTGCGTTACATGTTACATGTGTTACAATTCCAAGAACATCAGAAGTTAGGGAAGTGTTCCAAGATTACTTTGAAATATGTCCACAGCATCAACAACTAATAAGCATAAATATTTTCACCATCTGTGGTGCTTGTTTCATCATGAATGAACAACTTTTCCTTTCCATGTAACGCATGTTTCAGTGTCACAATTTTATACCTTCTCTGTTCTACTTTGAAGTGGACGAACACTCATAAAATTGCACTTAGTTACTCCTAGTGACTGCTGTTCAAAACCTAACTAGGAAATAATAAGGGTCTTGTTCTAAATAACACTCAAAAGACATACTTGCATACATGTAATGTGTAGAAATAATACCCTTAACAAAAACTTTTTTTGTGTGCATACTGTTAGCAATTTCTGAGCCAAGTTATTATTGAGTGTCACATGAAACATGCGTTACATGTCACATGAAACATGCGTTACAACTCCAATAACATCAGAAGTTATGGAAGTATTACAAAATTACTTTGAAATATGTCCACAGCGTCAAAAACTAATAAGCATAAATACCTTTTCATGCTCTGTGGTGTTTGTTTGATCTTGAAGAAAAAACTTTTCCTTTCCATGTCACACATGTTTCAGTGTCACAATTTTATAAGTCCTCTGTTCTACTCTCAAGTGGACGGACCCTCATAAAATTGCACTTACTTACTCCTAGTGAGTGCAGTTCAAAACCGTACTAGGAAAAAATAAGGGTTTAGTTCTAAATCTGACACTAGGCGGCTCTTTGTGTCACACCGAAACACGCGTAACGTTCTCCACTTAGTCAAGTTCAAAGCCACCCTGACGTGCAATCGGGGTCCAAACTGCTTTTCTTTTAATTGTGCCTTAAAATAGGAAATATGTGGAACACAACAAGCCTAACTAGGATAAGCTGTGACGTGTTTACGTTTTTACCCCCGATTCCCCCTTTTTAGGACCAGCAGCAAAGAAGAACCCAATTAGAGAACATCTAGTCAACTATTTTGAAGCAAATAATTTGATGAACCCATCTCAGCATGGTTTTAGATCCGGGAGATCATGTCTTTCACAACTACTGGCGCATCACGATCAAATCCTCTATAATCTAGAAAAGGGTGCAAACACCGATGTCATCTACCTAGACTTCGCAAAGGCCTTTGATAAAGTTGATCATGGTATCCTCTGCCATAAATTGGAATAGGAGGGAAAATGGGAACCTGGATCCATGAGTTCTTGAGGCAGAGAACACAAAAGGTCATTGTGAATGGAGCAAAATCGACAGCATCTGATGTGACCAGCAGCGTACCACAAGGCACAGTACTTGGACCAGTCCTGTTCCTTGTTTTGATCTCTGACATTGATGAAAACACAACAAGCACTATCTCTTCATTTGCAGATGACACAAGAGTCATGAGGGAGATCAAGGGAAATGTAGACACAGAGGCTCTACAAAAAGACCTTGAAACCATTTACAATTGGCAACATTCAAACAATATGCTGTTCAATGACAAGAAATTTGAGCTAATACGATATGGCACAAACCAAGACCTAAAAATGAATACAACTTACACAAACCCATTAGGAGATAATACCAGCTTACATTAGAAATCAATCAAACTGCAGTGTACAATCATTCAAAAGGCAGCTTGACAAGGTGTTAGAAACAATACCAGATGAACCACAGATTCCAGGATACACCCAGCTAACCCAAACAGATTCAAACTCATTGCTGCGCATGACAAAGTGAACAGAGCATCCTCACGACATGATGTGAGCCCTGATGGTGGAGTCTCCGACTTGGCCTGAGCATATAGCTCAAACAGTCTAATCTAATCTAATCTAATCTAATGGCAGCAGACTGGAGGTGGGATACCTGCCTCGGATGGTCGGAGAAGGTATTCGCCATGATTGACGACAGCCGCCTCCCTAGGGGATGGCGGGACGACCAAGCGATAACCTGCAGAGAGCTGCCTGGCCGCCATTCGGAAGGAGGAAGAAAAACGGTCGGCACGGGGCAACCAACCAAGATCCGACGAACAGCCCACAATGACGAACAATACCCCATATAAGCGCCCTGAGTTTAACCATGATGCGGACGGCCGCCCCTGCCACAGATGGAATTGGGGCACGGACTGTGGACATACGGCGTCACATGGCCTGGGGAGTGAGCGGCGCGCACATGTGTGCGCATGGTGCGCAAACAAGTACAGGAAGGCGAACCCACACAAGGAGCAAGACTATAATAACAAAAAGCGCCAGCACGACCGAAAAGCGGCGGCACTGGAGACTGACGAGTCGTCCAGAACGGATTTTCAATAACAGGCCCCAGCGAGGCCGGAGAAAGCACCACCGGACACAGAAACGCCACACCGACCCGTACTACGGTTAATATCCTCGACCCGCAGGATAGTCGCTCAACTCGCACCCTGGACCGTAGCGCTTAACGGCACGGGCACTGGCACAGACCCGATACCTATATACGCGGGGAAAAAAGCGACTTTCCTGCCAAAACCACCCCCGCACCTCCCCTAACCCACGCGGATGGGGACGCACATGCCAAGCAACCAATGGACTTTCCCGCCAACGACCAGAGCAGCTTGGCGCTCACATCCCCACACGCCAGCACCCCGCTGCGCCCCCCAAGACGCCAACGACCACCATCCTCCCTCAGATGCCACCGCCGACAGCCCATTAGTCACCGCCGCTAACGACCATGGTAATGGCCGTTATGCTGCTCGCCCACCCGACACCACAGACGCACCGCAGGCCCATAGCGGCCTCGTAACGGCCGCTACACGACGGCTGTCTTGCGCCCCCACGTGGCGACCACCCCTCCCAACCAACCTCATCAGCTAGCGGCACTGCCACAGGAAAAGGAAACCCCAGCCTTGGACCGGATGTAACTCTGCCTCCACCCGGCAAACAGCCCCACCCCACTGACAACCCCCCACCCAACCCCCACCCACTCACATCCAGCCCCAGGCACAAACGAACCCCGCCGACACGCCACTGCCACCGCCGACGTCGTCGTCCGATATGAGCCGACGTCGTCGTCCGATATGAGCCGACCGGTGCCACCATCGCCTGTATACAACCCCTCAACCCCAGCCTCACCGACCTTATAAGAGCCGACATCAACACCGCCGCTGCCGAGGACCCCGACGACCTACTCATATATACCACGAAAGGGAGCACGTGTCGGAGGATGTCGACGACATAACCGAGGATCAAGAAGGCACCCCCTCCCCTCCTTATAACCCCCCTATCATACAAGCCCATACTCCAAAAGACCTGGCCAACCTCCGCCCCCTTGGTATGGGGCAACAAAATTTATAGATATATCTATGACCAGGTCAGGGCTATGGCACTCCCCAACCATGTCACCGCACGCATACCGGTCCCATCCGCTCTGAGGATTGACCGCTGGAGGGACCTACTCTCCGGCTATCACGACACTGAGCTGCTCGACTTCCTCGAGTTTGGTTGGCCGGTCGACTATACGGCCGACTCCCCTCGTCCGCCAACCACCGGGTAGAGCCAGACCACCTGAAATGGATAAAGAAGTATGTCATCGACGAAGCCGCACGAGGCGCGGTGCTGGGCCCATTCACAGAACCACCATTCGCCCCTGGGCGCAGATGAGCCCGATGATGACCCGAGCAAAGAGAAAAACAGACGAATGCCGGGTCATCGTCGACCTCAGTGACCCCAGCACAAGCGTGAATGCGGGTATACAGAAAGGCCACTACCAAGGAAGACCTGTCACGTACACCCTGCCCAACATTACGAACCTCACCGACGAAGTGACACAATTGGGACAGGGCGCCTACATATGGACTATCGACCTGGCCCGTGCTTACCGCCAGCTCAGGACCTGCCCCCTCTCAGTCACACTCTTAGGCATAACGATCGACGACCAAACATACTACGACATCGCCCGCCCCCCCTCACCCCTTCGGCTGCCGGACCTCGTCCATGGCATGCCATCGCACCACCAACGCGGTCACCTACCTACTACGATGCAAGGGCCACTTGATGCTCTGCTATCTAGACGACTTCGTCGGGGCAGCCAGCACCGAACAAGAGGACGTCGTTGCATAAATTGACGCCATCCACCTCGCCGCCGACCTCGGACTGCCGCTGTCACCACACAAGTGCGTACCACCCACGCAAAAAAAACGAGTGGCTAGGGTTCGATGTCGACACGGTCGACATGACGGTAAGGATACCGGCGGCCAAGCTCGACGACGTGGTCGGAGAGTGTGCCAAGTGGGGCACCAGAGCGTCCAGGAAGGACGTTCAGCGCCTTGTCGGCTGGCTCCAACACGTGGCCAAGTGCGTTTGGCCTGCCAGACGGTTTATGAACCGCATACTCGCGGCCCTCAGGAGCGCCCCATGCACTGGCAAACACGTCGTAACCCAAGAGATGACCCTCGACATCGAGTGGTTCAAGGCGTATGCACATGCATCCAACGGAGTCGGGCACAACATCGCCCAACTCGAGGCAATAAACCTTGTCGTGGCGCTCCACGCCCTCACACCTCCCAACCCCCAAGACTATGCCATCATCGTGAATACTGATAACCAGGCATCGCGGATCGTCCTCGAATCGGGCGCCGGAAGGGACCCCACCATCTGCGCATGTGTATGCGCCCGCGTGATCTGGTGATTCGCAGCTCTCAACTCCTGCGAGGTCCGTGTCGTCCACAAACCCGGGGCTGAGATTGCCTTCGCCGACGCTCTCAGCAGGGCCCCCTTCGATCAAGCCGCAAGGCGGAGGGCAGACCGGTTTGTGGACGACATGGACCTCGGCCGTATATGTGTCCACCACGACTCGTCAATTCTCGCCGACACTGTATAGCCTGGGAA
>JASIRB010004179.1:0-18981 GCA_030323885.1 Branchipolynoe longqiensis
GAAGCCAATACAGTCCAAGTTCAGGATGCCGAATGCAGTGAACTTCCAACGCCTGACCAGGCAAGCCTATGCTCATATTCATAACCATGAACACTTAATGGGATACACATATATCCATAGTTACACAAGGAACCATCAAGAAGGTCAGGATGGCACAAGTAATATGTGCCTAAGGCCTAGGTGGGTTCTAGTCGTATAATCTTGAACATGTGCGCTTTTGTGGTCTCGGCCGCTTTGCACATGATTATCGCCGAATCCAACGTTAACCCCGAGTCTCTCAGCATTTTCTCTTGCAATCTTTTGTCTCTGATGCCGACCACTAGTTTGTCCCTGATCAGTGACTCTAATAGATCCCCGTACTCGCATGTGGCTGCCTTTAGCCTGAGGTCGGTCACGTACGCATCAATCATCTCTCCTTCTTCCTGCTCCTTTGTGTTGAACACAAACCTCTCATATATGAGGTTCTTCTTCGGCAGACAGTAAGTAGATAAGTATGGAACCATTTATTCAGTGTGTTGAACAATGACGACGGTCATCTGAAACATACAGTAATACAATGTATAAGTACTAGTACTATTGCTAATGAACTTAGTGAGAACACAGTCATAACCCTCTATCTCCCCCAAGTCTTTGGTACTGTTAATCATAACGATTAGATGGTAAAGACTGACTTAACTACACAGATAGATTACACATGTTATGCTAGGCTAAGTCAAACTTATCTAAGCCAGATATGTGTAATACATACTATATGACAAGCGAAGCTTATCTAATGTGAAAATATACTATACTGTACTGACACGTATGCTAGTTAACATGTATGAGATAGGAAGAGTAAGACTGAAATACTGTCTTGAATAACATCGCAGCGTGGCGACTGTTCATCCTCAGTTATTCACTTGTCATAGTCTGACATCCATACAGGCTCACGGGTAGCCCGTCCCGATCGTCTTGGGCCAGCCGGTGGTGTTGCATCAACTGATGGCATCAGAGGTCGCTTTGAGGCAATGCCACCATCTGGCGATGCCTGGGTGCTTAGTGGACAGCCAGGCTGTGAGGCCGTGTGCCCCAATGGAGTGGTATCATCGTAGACCAAATAGCGCCGCCTGTGATCTGTACTACATTCAGGATGCGTTCCCGATTTAGGAGTTGTAGCTGGTCCAGTTGGTGTGCGAGGCGGAATCATGGGTGGATCACTTGTGGTACTCGGGTTGTCGTCGCGTGGCATGAGCGGCTGTGGTGTGGCTGGTGCCTCGCTATCTGGAGGCATCCTTGTTGCTGTCGGTATCCTGGGTCCGACGCTCATCTTTGGTGGAGGTATCTGGATGGGGATGTACTTGCGAAGGAATTTTCTGTTGCGTAGTGTGACCCTTCCAGATCCGTCAACCTTCACGACATAAAGGTCAAACTGGCGAACCTCGATGACAGTGCCGGTTTTGTCCCATTTGAGGGGGTGTTGGCCTGCCTGATTCTGGATGCGCACATGATCTCCAACAGCAAGTGGTGCTAATCTTTTGGTGTGCTCTGACCAGCGTTCTGCGGCTCTCATGTGGCGGTTGCGTAGTGCCTCTTCTCGAGCGAGCAGGGTTTCGTGCCAGGTGTTGTGCGGCTTGTATCTGCCTGGGGGGACTGGGATGAAGTCTCTGATTGGGTGGCCGAATATACACATGGCTGGTGAGAGTTTTGTGTCTCTGTCTGGTGTGTTTCTGTACTGGAGCATTGCACGCTGGAATGAATCAGTATCAAGATCTCCATTTGTAGCGGTGTTGTCAGTGATGAGACGTTTGACTGTCTTAACTCCAATTTCAGCACGGCAGTTGCTGTGTGGGTAGGCCACAGAGGATAATCTATGGTGTACACCCCAATCTTTCAGGAAGTCTCGTGTGGCTGTGGAGGTGAATTTGGGGCCTCCATCTGAGGCCAGTTCGTTAGGGATACCAAATGTGACGAATGTGCGCCGCAAGCATGTGATGAGTCCATTAGCGCCATTGGATGCCCTCTCTACAATTGGCCAGTTGGAGTAGCGGTCTACCACAACTAGGTAGTTGACACCTTTGTAGTGGAAGAAATCAGCGCAGACATGCTGAAATGGGTATTCTGGCGACGTCAATGGGGTCGGTGGTGGATTTGGCTGTGAGGGGGCCATGCGATTGCAGTGGTTGCACCTGGCACGATAAGCAGTTATGTTCGGAGTGATGCCAGGCCAGAACACAGACACTTCGGCTCTAGATATCATTGCCGTGACGCCTTGGTGGGCCGAGTGTAGGGCGGCTAGTACTTCTTCTCTGAGGGTAGGCGGTACCACCACACGGTCCCTGTAGAGTGCGACTCCATCCACTGTGCAGAGGTCATCACGAAACTGGAAGTACTCACGAAGGGAGGTAGGTAGCTCATGGTGGTATTCTGGGAAACCCGATTCAATTATGTCAACCAGTTTCTGCATACAACTATCGCTTGTGGTCGCGGTACGCACTCTCTCCCATGTCACTGATTTGATGTCTAGTGAGTTGATGGAGGAAGTTGCAGCTGAGACTACATTATCTTCAATGCTGTCACCACTTGGTGGTGCGGTACGTAAGCCAGCCAGGATGGAGGTGGGTAGGTAGGAGCTACGGATGTCAGGATTGATGGCGGCTACATCATCAGGGAGGGTCATCATCTCAGCTTTGCCTGTGGGATGACGCGAGACTCCATCAGCAGTACCTCGCTTTGTCTAGGGCATCGGCGACAGCCAAGGCTTCACCCTCCACTGGAACATAGCGTGATTCGGCCGAATGGGTGAATCTGCTACCCACAAGGGTAATTTTCCAGCCAGTTTTGCAGCAGAATGGCTCTGAGCTGAGGCAGGTACAATGTTTTTGTAGCAGCCAAAAGCCAATGCCTGTCTTGGACCAGTCGGTGGCAAGGCAGGTTGGCTTTCTTGGATCGAATATCTGGACTCCTTCTTCAATTTCGCTTACAATTGCAGCCTTTGATTCTTCAAATAGTTTGTTTAAGTGTTCATTCCATTGGAAGGATGATCCCGGCTTTAGGAGTTGCCTGAATGGTTGCATCTTTTCCGTCATACTGAAGGCGTAGGACACCTGGTTGATGAGGCCAAACCAGGATCTTGCATCTGTGATGTCATTGGGAGCCGGAAAGTCAAGGATTGCTTGAAGGTACTTTCTGCATCGTCTGACGTTATTCGGGGTTATCTCAAAACCGGCGAATTCCACCACATCCTGGCAGAATACAAATTTTTCTGGATTTAGAGTGATCACATGGTTCCCACAGGTGTCAAGCCACTGGACAGCCTGGAAGAAGCTTTCTTTGATTGTGTCGGCCCAGAGGAGGACATCATCGACACATTTAGTCTTGTTTGGGATATCAGAGATGATTTCATCATAGCGCCTGGTGTAGCCATCACCAGAGGCAATGTAACCCTGAGGTGCGGTTTTGTAGCGATAGCGGCCCCAGGGTGTAATGAAGGTTGTCAAGTGACGATCCTCCTCACGGATCGGCACGCTATGGTATCCGTTCCAGGCATCAAGGACGGTTTTCTTCTTGCCGTGTGGCACTGATCGGGCTTGGTGAAATGGTGATGGTGTGTGGTGAGTCTCACGTAAGGCGTGTACATTGAGAGGCTGGAAGTCGACGGTACGGTGAGGCATACCACTCTTCTTTGCACATACCACCATCCTGTGGCACCAAGTGACGGGTTCGCCGATGGGGACTGGTTCCAGCACGCCTAGGCGGACATCTTGGTCAAGCCCAGCTTTGACATCATCCCGCCAGTAGAGCGGTACTGGTATGGGTGTGTGGTGGGCGACTGGTTCTGCATCTGGGTCCACCATCAGCTTCATGGGTGGTCCATCCATCAGAGGCAGCGGTTGGTGCTCACATGTGTTGAAGGAGCTGGCCTTGTAGTAGTCCAATAGATATTCTTGCAGTTTTGAACGGTTGGCTTCGGTAGCAGGGAATGGCATCCTAGTTGGGGCTGAAGGCGGTCTTTGACGTCTTGGGCAGTCACATGGGGCTGTCAGGCCGCTGTTGCTCTGGATGCTATTCATTCTGGAGCTGTGATGCCCCTTCACTGTTGCCTTCGTGGGCATGGGTGCATCTGTTGCTTCGCCTACTTGGGGGAAGCTGTCTGAGATTATGCCCAAGGAGATACAAGCTTCCCTACTGATAAAGAGTTTATCAGAGGCATCTGTCACATATGTCATTTGTCTGGTTTCTACATGGTTGCCTTGTTCATCCTTGCCCGTGATCCGAAGGATTGTGGCACCGATGATGTTGATGCTCTTGTTGTTGGCGGCATGCATTTTCAGTGTGACTGGTATCAAATCGGTCTGGCGTAGTCCAAGGCGATGGATGACCTTTATGCCTGCGAGACAGCTTTGGCAGCCTGTGTCGGCCATGGCGGGGAGAACAGCTGTTCTTGAGCTAGTCTTGAGGGTGAAGCCGAGGGCACTGTAATCGTGACTGTTGACTGAAACAGTGAGATCGATGAATGGCTGAGGTCTTGAGTTTTTCTGGCTCCAGGTGTCAGATAGCTGGTCATGAAGGTGGTGATCAAGAGAGATTGATCTTCCACCATTTTGTTCTCCAGACATCGTGATGACACATAGGGCATCAAACATGGCACCTTCACCATCAGAAGGGGCGGTTGGTTTGGTGCCCGAGGTTGTGCGTGTGGGTACCCTTGGCTTGTCCTTGCTGCGGCACATGCTCCCGAAGTGGTGGTCACGGTTGCAGTGCGTGCACCTGTGACCATATGCAGGGCATTCTTGCTTCCGGATGCGGGTTGGAGCACTCTTGCCATGTCCTTTTTTCCCGCAGTATGAGCAAGTGTCTGCAGGATTTCCCCTCATGTTCACCTGTTTGGTGCGCTGATACATGCTGCCCGCTGCTTCCACGGCATGCGAATCGACAAGGTGGGATGCTGAGCGTTTTCCTGCTTCTTTGGCCTCGACAAACTGGAAGACCTCCTCCAGTGTCATATCCTGGTTTTTGTCGCCTAGTAGGTCGAGCTGAATTTCCGGATCGGCGATGCCCAGTGTGAGGACGTCGCGAAGGATAGCTTCAGTGTAGTTGACGTCTGATTCACAGTTCTGGCATTTTAGCAAGAATTTGCAAATTCCTGCTTGGCCACGGAGGCGAGCTCCAAAACTGCGCACTGCTTCATCTCGATCCTGACGCATATTGTGTAGTTTTGCCCGTGCCACCATAGAGTTCTCCTCACGAACCGCTAGCTTCTTCATGGCAGCCAGAACCTCATCCACAGTCTTATCGGTGAGTGTACCGGTGGATCGTGTGAGGTCTCTGCGTAGGGGTTCATCACAACATTCCAGCAATTGCACGACTCGCTCCCGACCAGTGATCTTCGTGGCAACAACGTATTCTGACCATCGTGACTTGAAGTACGCCCATTCTTCACTGGATCCGGCAGCTGAGATGGTCGGTCGCTTCACTTTTTCGACTTTTGCGGCTGTAGCTGGACCTCGCTCATGAATGGTGCTGTGGGCTGTGATGAGTGCAGCCACTATAGCGGCATCGAGGTCTTCTGTGATATATTCACAGTCAGGTAAGGGACATCTCACTGCAGGCATGGTTGTTGATTTTTCACGTCAGTTTAGGCCGTCGTCATAGATAAGTATGGAACCATTTATTCAGTGTGTTGAACAATGACGATGGTCATCTGAAACATACAGTAATACAATGTATAAGTACTAGTACTATTGCTAATGAACTTAGTGAGAACACAGTCATAACCCTCTAGTAAGCATCAAACTTTTGTACAACCAACTTGTAGTCCATATTATTCTCCTCTGGAATTTCCACATCGCCCTCCTTTCTGGCTGGTGCATATTTGAACGTACGATACACTGCCTGTGCCTCCGCTCCGGCAACTGTTAGCAGTAGAGCTACTTTTCTTGCTCCCTCCGGCACATTTATCGCCACCGCATACCATTCAAATTGTTCCTTAAATCTTTCCCATTTCTCCGCCACATTCCCATCTTTCATACGAAGAACTTCAGGTGGCTTTAATGATTCCATTGTCCGCTAATTCCTTTTCACTCCTGGCACCATGTAAAGATCAACCATCACTCTCTGGCATGTGTGTTGTTATTTATTTAAAACAAGATGGCCTCCAACCACCAGAAGTAGTTCTGGTGGCTAACACTAGTTGCGTATCTGGACACAGACTACTACAATATTAACTGAAGATTAGATCACCGAGTACTAAGTCAGGCAGAAGGAAGCAACCAAATCAAAGAAATGAGAGGTGAGTGAGCAGGGGGGCACAAACTTGAGAAACTACAAAACACCATTGCGGATATTCAAAACATGCATGTTGCCGTTAACATGGGTAATGCACAACATTGGAGACTGTGGGTTGCTAGTGCATCTGTAACTCCGCCAATGACGGCGGTCCATCTGCATCTCCATCGCGTTAAATGCAAACGAGCCTATGTTTGCGCGGCAGGTTCCCCCAATTGATATTGTGGTGCACAAATAGCAAGGTTTACATGAGCTCGCTGTAAAAGGGAGTATACCCTTCCGGAAAATAAAGAAATAAAATATTTCTAGTACGCAAAAAATAAATAAATAATTGTACATATTACCCTTATGTAATAAAATTGTATGGTGAAGTCTGCATATGGATAGAAAATATTGTGGATTTATGACAAATGTTTATTGTAATACTTGAGAAACTACTTTTGTAATTAAACTTCAATTTGGAAAGCTGTAGTTCTGTCAATTCTTTGTAGATTTTGCCCAGACAAAACCTAGAATATGTGGAATTTAATGGACTTCGATATAGTACCATTCCCCACACAATTTGAGCAGAATTAACCCCCGAAATCTGCATTTCCGTGTGTGAAAAGTAATGACGTTAGAGCACTGACTTGACTTATAGTTGCCTACCAACATAATCTGATTTTCTCATTGTGGAACCTCTGAACTAAATTAAATATAATATAGAATAGGTAGAAATCTCTTTCAATGTACAAAATTACCAAATGCTGCACAAGCCCAACGATTTGTTGTGTCACATACATGTGCCTACATTATATGAGTTCCTCAGTAGATAAGCCACAAAATTTCACACAAATTCCATTCTTGAAGTTTTTCCTCTTGTATGACTAGAGGTTGTACTTCATGTCAGTGTTTAATTAGAAATACCTGTCTGTGACTGCACCATTTGAATAATAGGAAATCCTCAGATAAAGAAAAGTAGGTGACTACTTACAGACAAGTTGATGGTGAGAATGAACAGGGCAAACAGATTTTGCTCTAATCATAGAAGTACATATTTGAGCCACCAGGTAGCAGCACTACCAGAGATTCCCACTTCTCCCTTGAACGTTGATAGTCTGATGGAATCATCAAATTTTCAAACAAGTGAAGTGGGTGAGACTACTCGACCGATTATTTGTGCGCAGGCGCGCATCATGCGCGGGCGCGCATCTTGCGAGGCAGGGTTCCCTGCTGTAAAGCGTTGCTTGGATACGTCAATTGTGACTATCCTAGCAACGATAGAAGGTCGGGCCTTCGGAGCCAGACCCATCGGACGTGTTTTTGCACGCTCTGATGTTTCAGCCGAATATTTAGGATTTTATTATGGAAATTCCAAACTTATTTAACTTAATTATATGGGAGGGGATTTGACTTATAACATACATTCCACTGTTGAACTATATTTAACTAAGAACATAGGTTTTATTGATCAATTCATTCTGTTAGTAAGAGGTAAGAATAAAATGGTGAGCTCCTAAGAAGTGACATGAACGTTCCTTGCATTCTTTACTGTCCTCCAGACTTATATTATTAACCGCTATGGTCAACTTCAGATTGCTATTTGGATTGCTCTCTATAATCTTATTTAATTAAGGGCCTTCTGCCCAGGGTCTGTCAGGAGTCGAACTCTCCACCTCGGACATTGCTAGTCAAGGGTCAGGCTGGCAGGATGACAGACAACCGGCAGCAGGAGGCACAAGTCATTCACATGGAAACAATTATTTATATTAACACGTAGGGTCGCCTTAAGCGGGGGTGGAATAGCCCGACGGTTAAACTGGTGGCGTGACCAGGATAGTAAGGAGTGTAATACCTTTTAGTTCACTTCTGTACGCTTAGAAATTGTTTAAATTTTTTGTTATAGATTATTCAGGTAGAGTTGACAGTGACACACGGTCACCGTCTTCATGCTCCATGACGTGATATTGACAGTTTACGGCGTACCGGGGTAGCATTATTTCGAATGATGACTTCACCCACGTGGTATACCTGTTATATTTTGCGGCTAGCCTTAATTAATTTTCACCAGCGAGGGGCGAGCCTTGAATCCGCGATTAGAATTTCTGCGCAAATCGTGGCCTGAGGAGCGTGGATACACAATAATAGCGAACCCTTGTGTCGCTCCGAATGGAGGAGACGTATGGGACGTGGACTAGCTATCCCGGCATAATTGCTGCTGCGATTCTCCGACCTTTGATAGCGGCCTACTTTTATTGAATCTTTGCAGTTTGCTTGAGCTAGCCGCATGTTTTCATTGTTACATCGTTTCCGAGCGACGACGCGCGTCACTGGCACAGGGGGCGACGTCAGAAAGCGTTTTTGGAGCATTAGGGCAGTAGTTCAGTAGATCTCAGACTGTTTGGTCGGGTTTGCTACGTGCTGCTCTGTTTTCTTATTTATTTTTTTAATTATTACTCTACCTTTTCAATTCTACTTTTGGTCTTTTTACACTTTTAGGTTTCTATTAACTTATTTAGTATACATTACTGTAATCTCTAAATGTGGTCTTTTTACACTTTTAGGCATCTATTAATTTATTTTGTATACATAAACTGTAATTTCCAAAATTGTCTAAATTTACAAGCGTATATATATATAAATATATTAGGAAAATGAAATAAGTTAAAGAAACACTAATATCAACTGATATTACTGTGTTTCACTTATCTTGCTCACCACTTGTTCTGGCTTTTAATCTTATTTCATTGGGATTTCTAAATTGTAGTACAAATTCTTTTATTTTTGCATCTGGAACTTCATATGTTCTCTGGATTATGCAAGACTCCTGCAGTGAGTGATCGTCGTTGGAGGAACCTACCTAGAAGGAACCATGCACAGGGTAGGACATGAAGGCCAGACCACTGGCTTTTCACGACCAGTTCCTTCTTTTCTCTATTGGAATGTCTTATTTTTCGCTTTTTTAATTCAAAACTAGGGTTTATTTTAGCATATTTCGTTAAATTAATACATCTCCTGTTTATGGTAAATCAAAATAACATGGACGAAATCAGGGTACGGCGATATTGGCCTCTCGCGGTTGTTTTCATCATTTTTCTATAAACTGTCTTATTTTTTACTATTCTGGTACTTATTCCAAATTTGGGGTTTATTTTAACATGTTTTGTGCATATATATATACATTTCGTGTGGCTTGTGTGGTCTTGAGAGTAACAGCATTACGAGTCGCAAATTTGCGCGGTGGAAGTATGTTGTTTTGGGGAGTTTTCAGTCGCATTGGTGCGCTGAAGGCTGCAAATCTGCAGCACTGAATGGGCACCGCTGAAAGCAGTCCCATGTGGTCGGGAGTTGGGTTCCGGTGTGTAGTGATCAGAGGAATTGAGGGGCAGGGGGGAGGGGGCGGAGGAAGAACAAGGCAGCCTAAGAGTCCAACCACAGTCCTCTGAGAGGGCCGGGGGAGGCTGGGTGGTTGGTGTAGTTTTACACCCCAGTAAGACCCTAGGCCATACAAGGATGTGCACCGACTTGTAACAGCGCGCACTCATGGCGACTTTATAGTGCTGCCCCACTGGGAAATCAGGCCGCCGGCGCCATGACCCGATGTCCCACACAGTCACATTATCCTGACACTGTGCGCCCAGTCCCTGTCCTGATTTCATAACGCCAAGCGCCTAGCAGCAACAGGTACCCATTTTATAAGTCATTGGTTTGACTCGACCAGGATCCAAACTTCAGTCCCTCCAGATTCACCGGTATGCACCGTAAGTCCGGCCAAGGCCAGAGGAAGAAGTGAAGTGAGGAGGATTAGTTAGGCAGAGGGTGGGGTTACCTGTTTGTTGCAGTGAAAATTAGTGGTTAGTTAGTAGTGGCACCAAGTCAGCTATGGCGATGAGGTGGGGCCTGCTAGTCCCCGATGTCATGAACTGGGCGACCGACAGTGTTGATGATGTCTGCATTCTGGCGGTAGAAGCGCGCAAGTGCGTTCCAGGATGACTTGGAAATCCTGGAGAGGATAGCCAGAGCGGCCCTATTGTCGCTGAGTTGGCGGTCAGCATCCTCCATGAAGTCGCTGATGGCAGATCTGTCGATGGCGCCACATGAGGCGAGTATGTGGGCCACATTAAAGATATTAGTTCCGCAGGGACAGCGCTGGAGGTTGGGGACATCAATCCAACGGCGGTAGCCAGTCCTGAAGCGGTTGATGGCGACTTGTGTAGAAGCAGGAAGGCCGACTGGATGGGGGATGTTCGTTCTGACCAGGGTGTACCAGAGCCAGCTTATTGAATAAGGGTTCCGTACTTGTTCCTTCTGTGTGGCTCGTTCCCAGAGTTTGGTGGTGGCTCGAGAAGCGGCGGCGGCCAGTTTGGTGATGGATGGAAGGATGGCTGTCTCTACGTCTGCTCGGTTGGCACCAGCTAGAGCGGCATAGTCGGCCTGGTCATTACCATACAGTCCTATATGCGAGGGGACCCATAGCAGGACTGTTTTGAGGTGTGCCTGATGTCTGGTGAAGATTTTAATATGGATTGCGTCGGCAAGGGAGTGTCGGGCATTTGGGTGGGCGATCTCTTTGATGGCATTCAGAGAGTCGGTAATGATGATGGCACTTGAGTTGTGGAGGTCTTCGAGGGCCAAGTGAATGGCGGCGAGCTCGGTATCGAGAGTGGAAGCAAAGTCTGACACCCTGGTGGTGTTCTTTGTGTTGGAGAAGGGGATGAAGATTCCGGCTCCTGCTCTACCTGATGTTGGGTTAAGGGAGCCATCGGTGTAGACAGTCTTTGCGAGAGGAAATTCCACCTTCGCCTGAGTTATGGCCTCGAGAGCCAGGGAGTGGAGTTCTGGGGTGGTGTAAGCCGCCTTGGCAGCAACTAGGTTGGTGGTTCGGGTTTCCACTGGGATGGAAACCCAAGGTGGCTTGAGAGGGCTCAGGGCGAAGTCTGCAATGTGGAGTCCGTGGGAGTCCTTGAGGGTGGTGATGGCGTTCTTGAGACGGTAGGAGATGTGAGGGTGAACGCGGGTCCCATCTCGGAGGTAGGCCGCGGCTCTGCGGATTGTTGTTGAAAGGCCTGAGGAAAGGGTTCTTGTGAGATGGGTGGTGAGAAGTGCTGCAGATTTGCAGCCTTCAGCGCACCAATGCGACTGAAAACTCCCCAAAACAACAACTGGGGTGACCTGAATATGGCCATCGTTTCCGCGAAGTAAACTATTAATATTTCATTTATGCACTCATGTTTATGCCAAATTGTTATTTATTTCTTTTAATTTTGAATAAAATCTAAGTTTTGAACTGCACGTATTGGCAAATTCTATGGCAGCGGGCATTTGTTTTGATATATTATTAACCAATAGCTGACCCCGAATACCTTCAATTGGGCCTATGGACTTAATGCCTTGACAGGGCCGCTGCAGAGTAGCACGGAGGAACACATACACTGGTCCCAGTGACGTCATCACACCATATATGGAAGGTATGTGGGGAGGGACCAGTGTACTTGTTCTTCGATTCGACGTGTGCTACTCTGCGGCGGAGCATCATTAAGGCATTAGGCCAATTGCTGTCTTCCATCCTGCTTGCTCTGTACCGAATGGCGATTTCCGTTTCTGTTTGGTGGATTTTTCTCGGTTTCTCGGTATGAGTTTACAAATGGCAGCGCCCATACAGTGCTATTTCCGTTTCCGTTTGCTGGATTTTGGAGAAGTCATGTTCAGTAAGAGTATTGTTTATGTATTTGTATATATATCTACATGCGTTAGTCTTAAACCTCCCCGTGGGTGGGTCGGTATTAATATTTCATTTGTGCATCCATGTTTATTCCAAATTGTTATTTATTTCTTTTAATTTTGAATAAACTAAGTTTTGAACTGCACATATCGGCAAATTCAGCGGGCATTTGTTTTGATATATTATTAACCAATAGCTGTTGTCCACCCTGCTGGCTGCTGACCGAAGTTCGACTAGCGATTTCTGTTTCCGTTTGCTGGATTTGGATATACAATTTTACAAATGGCAGCGCCCATAGAGGCCTATTTCCATTTCCGGGTGCTTGATTTTGACGAAATCCTGTGTGGGTATTGTTTATGTATATATTGTTTATGTATATATATGTACACGTGTTAGTCATTAGCCTCTCCGTGGGTGGGTCGGTATTATCTCAGGAAACAAAAAGGTAGCTACCATGTATTTTTTCCCCTCCTAGTTGTTGGAACTGGAGTGCATATTTGAGCCATTAGGTGGCAGTCAGATGGCAACACTGACATATTCTGGGTTTCCTTTAATAGTTTTAATGAACACTATGATCTGGACTATCTCAGCTTGGTAAAGACAAAAATCACACTTAAATGATTACTTGAGTGGTGGGTACTGCCTATTGTAAGCATATGTAAATCATTGTAAATAAAGTCTATTTAAAAAAAGAAAAATTCAGTGTAAATTAAACAGTACACTGAATTTTCTTTTTTTTAAATAGACTTGAAAGAAGCATATTTAATATGAATAAGCAATGCTTAGGACCGACCCGCCCACAGACGAGTCGGAATTACGAAACTGTCTATAGACTGCGTGCTGAAAATGGTGTCGAGAGCCAAATAAATTCCAATGAGTTTGCATTCTATGCAGTTTGCCACTACACGCAGTGCAAAACGAAATTAACAGGAATACAGAACAATTTGGCATAAACATGAAAGTTTGGAATTACAAACTAGTCTTTTGACATATACATATAAATGCTCGGAGAATTATTTATTCATTATTATGCGATTCAACACGAGTATACAAATGGCGGCGCCCATATTAGCCTATTTCAGTTTCCGTTTGCTGGATTTTGGTGATTTCATGTTCCACCTCTAGTACAGGTATTGTTTATGTATATATGTACACGTGTTAGTCCTTAGCCTCCCCGTGGGTGGGTCGGTATTATTTTATTTCACTTTAAAACAGTTATTTCTGTCAATGAAGCTCTAAGTTATACAGGAGCAACTGTCCCAAGAACAATATATATTTGGGTAGGGGTGGGTAAATCAGTGTTGCCCATTGTATTGCTTAGCATCACTAAAAGTATTGAGGAAGTTCTGACAAATCCATTGTTTAAAATATGTAACTACCCTTACATATGAAGCTCTAATTTATGCTTGTGAAATTGTCTTAGAATAATATATGAGTCAGACTCACGAAAATCGGCCAATTGGGGAAAGTTGTAGGCGTCGAGCATTGGATGTCAGCATCGATCGGTATAATTATAGTTTAGCTTTGACATAGGTTTTGGAAAGTCCTTAAATTTATCCTGAATGTAAAGGTAGAGAAAATACAACCTTATTTGTTTCTAGGATAATTTAATATGAAACAAAGAAATGCACTACACTTTAAGAATTGCGATGCCGACATCTTAAATTGACCACCAATTGGCCCATTTTCGTGAGGCTGACTCATATACATATATGTATTGGGCGGGTCTGTGTTCCTCATTGCATTGTTTAACATCACTTAATGTAATTTACATTGTACTGGAGACTACTGATTAAAATATTTAAGTACCTTTAAATATGAAGCTCTAATTCATGCAGGGAAAATTGTCCCAGAACAAAACATATGTAGTTTTGTTGAGTCTGTGTTAGATATTGTACTGATTAGCATTAATAATTAAAACCAATTACAAAATTGTACTCAACAATTTAGGAATCTCAATTAAATTAAAACACAAACAGAATTCTTCAATGCAAGTTTTATTGACCATTCAAATACATTATATTAGTATCCATATTGAATTGATTGGTGGTTGTTTAATTTCATGTTGCCAGCAACGGCCATATTCATGGTGAAGAGTTAGTATAAATTATTCAGTTAGTTTGGTTCCATGAAAAATAAATGTGTTTGTCAAATTGAGTCTTCATATTTTCAGGAAAATCTGATATAGTCCAATGTGTGTCTAAAGGGAGCAATGGCAAAATCTATGATATAATTTTTAAAGTTGCAAGAAGTGAAAAGTAATGTGTTAAATAATAGTACTCAGTAGTTAATGCGTGAAAGATCAGATACAAAAGAGAAAAGGTACTAGATTTAGCAGTTAATATTGACAAAATAGGGGTAATATTAGGTACTCCAAACTGATTTTTTATCATTATGAATTACCCAGGTAGGTGAGCTCGCACCCGACAAAGTCGCCCACGTACACAAGGGCGTGGAAACCCTTGTGGCGGAGGACCCAGGTGACGGCGGAGGTGACCCAGACACACGCCGCCCCCAAGGAGCGGCATCCAAAGGGGAGGGCGAGTTCAACGTAGGTCGTCCCGTCGATGGTTATCCCGTAGAGGGGGCAGGACAGGGGGTCGGCGTGGAGCTGGCGGTAGGCCCTGGAGATGTCCACCGTCGGGTAAGCCAAACTCCAGGAGGTCGAACTCATCCGCGGTGGTGGGGGCGGTAGACTGGATGGCTTGGTCGGGGGGGGCGTCAAAGTCGGGGAGGTGGTGGATGTAGGCGGTATCACCGGAGGCAGGGTCGCGGGGCGGGGCGGGGTGGGCCTGGCCGCCGGCAATGATGTGAGGAGGGGAGGCGGTGGAGATGTGAGGGGTGTGGACGGGGGCGTTACGTAACCGGTCGCCGCCTGCATGGCGGGGAGGGGAGATGAAAGGAGGGAGGTCAGTGCCGGCCGTCTCGTGGGGGTTACGTAAGCCAGGGATGTGGCCGGAGGAGCGGCCGCCGCCCCGGGGGGTTGCTTCCGGTATCATCGGGGGGACTTCCGGTGCTCAGCGGGTGACGTCGGGGGTGGCAGGGGTGATGGCTGTGGCGGGTTGACGGTTGACGTCAGGTGTGACGTAATCAGGGGAGCGGCGGCTGTGGTGGCGGCAGGTGGTCGGGGTATGTGAGGGGCCCCTCGGGGGGCGCGGCTGCCAAGAGCTGGTGAGGGCCCCCCGCCGGGGGCGGGGAGCAGCCCGGGTGAGGGTTTTCCTGAGCACAGGCCACCCGGGCCGGGGGAGCGGGTCGCCGATGCCGGACTAAAAATCCAGCGAGCTGATCGCGGGGGCGGTGGAGGCGCGCTCCCGACCCCGCTTCGTGAACCAGACCACCTCATTGGGCACTTTTAAGACGCGTCGCACGTTGTCGCAATATGCGCATGCGTGGTGCCTCCTGGCACCCTGCTCACCATGTGCCTCGCCAGCGGGGGCGAGGTCGCATGAAGCGGTGTCACGGTTCCAGGTGGGACAGGGCATGCCGTATGCCTCGCGGGTGCGGGGATCGGCCTGGGAGGAGCGGGGGTGGCCGTGGGGCGGGCGGGGGCTCGGGAGATGGCGGGGGCAGTCGCGGAGGCGGTGATGACATCCAGCCGGACTGTGTTAATGGCTATAGGATCGTGCCACCCATCTGGGAGCCTCCCGTCGGCGATCCAGGCGAACACCGTCTCGGAGTATCTCCGGACGGTAGGCCAGGGATGGGTGAAACAATCGCACTGTACTGTGAGGTTGTGGTGGAGGAGGCCTGGCAGGGAATCCGAGGGGAAGGCGGGATGCGACTCAAGCATCCGGAGGGTGAGGTTGTATTCCTCCATGGTGGCCTCTCCCCTCTTCACCGCCTTACCCTCGGGCCCCCTCTCGATGAGGTCGTGGGGAAAGATGTAACCAGAGGGTATACCTTTCCGGTGTCGCGTGTTCTGTGCCTGCTGATCTCTCGGACCGCCTCGGCGATGGAGGTGGGGGTGTGATCCGCGGCGGCTCGAAGGGCTGTGGGAAGGCGAGTCGCGGAGGCAGCCTGCTGGGTCGCCTTGTCGGGCGTAGCGTCTGTACAGGGGGTGGAGTTCCTGGTGGGCCGCAGGGGGCGTGGCGAGGTGACGATGCGTCACGGGAGCGGCGGTCCCGGAAGCCAGGGCCAGCTTCTGGACTATGTCTGCCAGTCGCTCCAGGGCCGACGGGGGCTGGCACTGGTGGCGGGGCGACGGCCATCGCCTCGACCAGGGTGGTGAGGCGTTCCAGGGCGAGGGCATTGGCTTCCATCCTAGCATCCACGGCGGAGGCCCAGGAGGTAGCCTGGGACTGGCGGCTAGAGGTAAATGAGGTCGCGGAGGCGGTGTTAGCTGCGGGGGCGCCCCCCCTCTGTAGAGGTGGCGTGCATGGAGGCGAGGAGTAGCCAAAGTAGAAAAATGGAGGTGAGGCAGCAGGGGGGGTCTGGAGGCGATTGGCTGGGATGAGCAGGAGGGCCGGGTTATAAGGCCGGTGTGGCGGTTTCAGCGTGTTCCCGTGCTCAGACGTGTACCTCGCTTCTGCGCATGCGTCAGAATCTAATAAACATGGCCGTAATCGATTAACACTACCCGGGCGACTCGGGTCATCCCAGTCGTCAGAATTTCAAATAGAACACGGCGAGTGGAGTCGACAAATACACATGCGTGTGCCAAAAAAGAATAACTTAGATTAATTAAATGGAAATATAGGTAAACTAGGCCATCATAAAATACTTTAAATCCTATTTTTCTGTATTTTTTTATCGGTTATTAAAAAAAAAAAAATTGTCCACCCGAGTGCGGAGAAGCGTATTCGATTATTCGACCCGAGTTTGTAGGATGTGCGCATGCGCCAATAAGTGTCTCGCGTGATCCGAGTTGATGCGAAATCCGCGCATGCGCAGAAGCAACGGGACACGGCTGAGCACGGGAACACGCTGAAACCGCCACAGGGTCGGGGCAGGGGGGAAGGGTTATGTAACTCAACGGTCGTTGGTGAACCGGAGGAAGGAGAGGGGGTGGCGGCTCGTCCTCATCGTTTTGTCAACAACAACAAAAAATCAAAAAATTAATTAGGAGGACACATCGTTAAAGGTCTAGCTAATGAAGGCTCATATGTGGGACATGAATACGCATGTCTATGAATACGGGTCATTTGTGGCAGGGAAAGTTTGGTTTATTTAAAGGGAAAAGGTATAAGTGGTCGTGAAAAGAAACAAACTCGGAATAGTTCTAATTTGTGCCACAGGGTGGTCCATGCTTAGTACTGAACTTGTCCACTTGGTGGTGTAGAGTGACCAAGATTGGTCATGTGACAGCTCTTGTGAAGATGGCTGGGTGAGTGGAGAGAAGGGAGAGTAAAACTGAGGTATTTTCAATTTTCTTTAGAGTAGTTCAAACAGGATTTTATATTTGCTTTGATGTAAAATATATCAGTAAAATTACATTGCATAATTCAATCAGAACCACATAGAAGGAAAACGTTTTTTTGTTGTTGAATGTAAAAAGGTTTTGGACTCTGGGGTTTGAACCCACAACACCAAACAACTTCAGATTACAAGTTTGACACCTTAACCACTAGACGACACAGGTCACATGTAGCTGGTTGTCTCAGTTCCGGCTATTTGTGTATAGGACATCATATATACAAGGTGTATGTATGTATTTATGTATGTATGTATGTATGTATGTATGTATGTATGTATGTATGTATCCCTTGTATGTATCATATATATATATACTAGACTAGTAACTAGGGTATATATCAAATGTATGTGCTGTGTGGCCATCATACGGCAACCCTAAAGTCACTGCACGGCCACCGCACGATATTTAGAAATGTTATATATGCGCTAGTATATATATCAAATATATATACAAGGTATAAAAAAGGAATATACATGCATGCATACATACACCTTGTATATATGATGTCGCATATACAAGGTATATATATATATACAAGGTATATACATGCATGGATGTATTCATACACCTTGTGTATACAAATAGTCTGAACTGAGACAACCAGCTCATGTGGCCTCTGTAGTCTAGTGGTTAGGGTGTTACATATATATGTTAGCACACTTACATTTCATAATTCAAGCAGAAATACATAAAGAAGGAAAACCTTGTTTTGTTGTTGAATGTAAAAAGTAGTGGACTGTACAGGGTTTGAACCCACGAGACCAACAACTTCAGATTACAATTTCAACACCCTAACCACTAGACTACAGAGGCCACATATAATTACTGGTCTCAGTTAGTGTCTACACATACCGTATGTGAGCATATCCTTGGTGGTCTAAATGTATGTGAGGATGCGCACACATGTGTTTTGCGTACATCCATTTGAAATTTGTCACTTACACTGTATATAAAAGGAAAACGTTTTTTTGTGTTATTGAATGTAAAAAGGAGTGAACCATATGGAGTGAGATATGTGCATTTGAAAGTTTTTGACTTTCAGATCTTTTGTATTAGCTAATGCAGCAGCCATTCCATGCTGGCCAGATCAGCCGGGCCTGAGCATTAATAGTTTGATGGGATCCGCCGCAAATACACAGGTTTCCGGTTTTAATGCTATGATGGCAGCAGCCGATCTGGTTGTGCCTATGTGTTATTGTTTGGACGGGATCCATCGCAAATGCACCAGGTTCTGTGCTTAATGCTATGATGCCAGCAGCCATATTCTATGATCCAGCCCAACCTAGCGTTAATGGGTTGATGGGATCCGCCGCAAATGCGCAGATTTCCAGGTTTAATGCTATGATGGCAGCGACTGTTCTGGTCATGCGTTATCGGTTGGACGGGATCCATCGCAAATGCGCCAGGTTCTGGGCTTAATGCTATGATGGCAGCAGCCATTCCGGTGTGTATGCGCTTATATCTTTGGTACATACCTTGTATATACATCGTATATATATAACATATATACTATTACTAGTGCATATATGAAATGTATTTACTACGTGGGCATCGTATGATGCCCTGGCAATGCATACATTTTTTATATGACTAGTATGAACGA
>JASIRB010000636.1:0-28608 GCA_030323885.1 Branchipolynoe longqiensis
TTAAAAAGAACACAGGACGCTCGGAGGGATTAAAAGACTTTTTATTAAAGTCTGGCTACAGGATGAAATTAAAGCAAAATATCAAACCTGTGCAGCAGGCGCGCGCTGCCCAATGGGCGCAGAGCGAGACAATGGATTAAATCACAAGCAGTAACAATGCAATGCAAGCAAATTGCGCGGTGAGATAAAGTCAGAGAAATGGTGGTGTAAAAAATTGCGCGGCCAGTTAAAGTCAATGGTGTAGACCGCAAATTGCGCGGCCATGTTAATTCAATAGGTAAAAGGTAATCGTGGGCATTGAACCCGTTACCTGCCGGGGGAAGAGGGTGGCGCGCCGGCCCGCCGGTGGGCGGCATGCCCTCCCCCCGCGCGCTCAGCGTCCCCCCCCCCCCTATGTCCTGAGGGATGGGTGGGAGAGGTCAAACTCGTTCTCCGCCATGATGGCGTGAGATGCGAAATACGCGCTAAGGGCAGAGCAGCTCTGACCGTGTGAGCTGGATGCGCGCCCACTGCTGAATGAAAGGTGAGCCGTTGGGAGCGTTGGCGGGAGAGAGGGACCGTTGCCTCCCCCCGCCTTATCTTAATGGCGACACGGACGGTTGCGCACCGTCGTGCCTCGCCGCCGCCGGCCGGCCCGGCTCCGCGCCGGTTGACCGCTCCCAGGGGCGGCAGGCGCCCGGCGCATCTTCCTCCGCGCTGTGTCTTTTTAAATCCCAGCGGCTCGCCGCTGGGTACTTAAAAAGAACACAGGACGCTCGGAGGGATTAAAAGACTTTTTATTAAAGTCTGACTACAGGATGAAATTAAAGCAAATTATCAAACCTGTGCAGCAGGCGCGCGCTGCCCAATGGGCGCAGAGCGAGACAATGGATTAAATCACAAGCAGTAACAATGCAATGCAAGCAAATTGCGCGGTGAGATAAAGTCAGAGAAATGGTGGTGTAAACAAATTGCGCGGCCAGTGAAAGTCAATGGTGTAGACCGCAAATTGCGCGGCCATGTTAATTCAATAGGTAAAAGGTAATCGTGGGCATTGAACCCGTTACCTGCCGGGGGAAGAGGGTGGCGCGCCGGCCCGCCGGTGGGCGGCGTGCCCTCCCCCCCGCGCGCTCAGCGTCCCAAGTCCCAGCTGGCTGTAGTGGTAGGGTGCGTGTGCGCGCTAATAATCAGGCCGCGCGGAAAGTCTATGCGCGCGGCATTGATGCCGCCAGGGCGCCGGTGGTGCGCTGAATGCCCGCGGTGTCGGCGATGATGTAGGCGGTGTAGGCGGTCGATGACCAGCCGCTGTAATCAGCCCCTCGCAGTCGCACTGCGCTTCGGGTTTACGCGTTGATATCGGCTGGCGCCACATGCGGCGAGCCAGAGTCGGGCCGCGTAGCGACAGAGGTAGCGCGAGTAGGCGGGGATGGGCGTGTGTGGAGTTTCATGGCCGCGCAGAAGCGTAGGTAGGCACGCCTGTGGGTGGCGTATGCTCGCTGTGTGTTTGGCGCGTACGCAGCCTGCTGGTATATGGCCACTTCCCGGTCCAGAGCCGCGCAGTCCATCCTATCGGGGCGCGAGCCAGGAGCCGAATGTGGCCCCGGGCGGGCCCGGGGGGGGTGCGGCCCGGGGGTCGGTCATGGTGTGCGCCAGTGCCGCTTGGAGCCGCTCCGCTCCCCCGCGGAGCACGAGGCGGCTAGCCGCGTCTGCCACGACGTTGCAGATGCCCAGGTAGTATATTGCGCGCAATTTGAAATTGTGTGTCGCGGACATGTAGTAGACCTGCCGGAGGTAGGCCATAACCGTGGGGTCTTTCGCGGTGCCCCGATTGATGATGGCGGCGGCGGCCTGGTTGTCGGTGTGTACGTACACTTTTTTGTTGGCCCAGGCGTGCGCCCAGAGGTGCGCTGCGGGCACCAGGCTGAGGACCTCTTTATAGTTAATGGAGAGGTGCTGGGTGCCGGGCCAGTCGGCGAAGGCGAGCGCGAACCAGGCGCCGTTGTGGTAGCCCCCGCCCCATCCAGGCAGGCGTCCGTGGAGATGGGCGTGGCGGGGGCTGGGTCGAGTATGGGGGTGCGCCCGTTGTGGTTGTTGGCGAATAAGATCCACCAGGCTAGGTCCTCGCGCACCGAGGTGGTAACCCTGGCGCGGTGGGAGGGGCGGCAGAGCGCGCCCATGAGGTCGAGTAGATGGCGCAAATGCGTGCGCCCCCCATATATGACCTGGGCGGCCCAGTTCAGCTTCCCGCAGATGGATTGAAGCTCCCGCTTGGAGAGGCTGCGGCGCGCGGCCGCCCCCTCGGCCTCGGCTATGAGGGCCTGAAGCTTAACGCGGGGGAGGCCTAGGGTGAAGTTCACTGTGTTGATCTCCACCCCGAGGAAAGTTATGCAGGTGCTGGGACCTACTAGCTTGCCATAGTTAATCGCGAATCCCAACTCGCGGAGGAGGGCCATCAGCTCCCCCATGAGGCGGCGGCACTCGCCGCGGTTGGGGTGGGTGACGAAGAAATCGTCGCAGTAGACCAGTATATGGTCGCCCCAGCCCCGAGCGCGCATGACACCCAGCGCTGCCTGCGTGAGCTGGTTGAATACGATAGCACTCAATCGTGCGCCAAACATTAGCCGTGTGTCGTGTAGATATGTGGGGGCGGGGTCGCCCGCGAATGTCCATTGCAGGCCCGCGTACGCGTAGTCGTGGGGGTGTATGCGTACGCTGCGGTACGCGCTGGCCAGGTCCACCTTTCCCATGTAGGCGCCCGGCCGGAGGAGGGCGGCCGCCTGCTCAACGGTTGAGCAGCTGTATCCGGTCCCCTCGGCGTAATCATTGAGTGCGCCCCCCCTGGGGCGGGAGGCGTCGTGGATGAGGCGGATCCCCCCCCCCTCCTTGGGGATGGCGCCGAGGGCGCTGGTGATGTGCGCCGGGCCGTCGCGCCGGACGTAACGGCCATTCGCCATCTCGGGGCGCACCTGCGCCTCTACGGCCTCCCGGAAATCGGGACGCGTCGCCGAAGGGTGGTTTGGCTGCAGGGAGGGGGGGCCGTCCACGTGCGTGTTGGTCACTCTGAATCCGTGGCGCACCCCGGCCAGGATTTCCGCGCGCGCTGGGGTGTCGGGGGGGGAGCAGGCGCTCCCAAGCTTCTGGGATGAGCGCCCCCCCGGACCCCGCCTATTCCTTCTTCTGGTGCTCGAATTTACACGGGGAGTAGGGGCACTTTCCCGTGTTGGCGAACAGGCGGCATATGGTTTTGTCGCCCGCGGTGCTGGAGGCGGCGTCGGCGCGTCCTGCCCTGTGTTGTTGCTGCGCCCCTCGATGGGCGCTGCCGGGGTGACCGCTCCGTCCCTTTTTCAGAGGGGCGGGGCGCTGCCTGGGGTTGAGGATTTGCATCTCGAGGTAGGTGGCCGCGGTCCCCCAGGCCGTGCCGTGCTCCGCCTGGACCTCCCGGTATTGTGTATCGTAATCGATCACGGACTGCCATTCAAAACGCGCCGCGAAGTTGTGAATGCTCGCCGTGTAGGACATGTAGTAGTCTATGTCCATGCGATCCAGGTCGCCCAGTTGGAGCAGGTGGGCTGCGAGGCACTGGTTGGCCGCGCCCCACTCCCCCTGCGTCAGGTACACGCACGCGCACGAGTCCTCCTCCGTTTTGAATTGAACGAGGCCTGAGGGGGGATCGACAATCTGCAGGTACTCCTTGCGCTTTTTCGCTATGCGCTCCCGCACGGTGCGCGGGAGGTAGTCGATTATCCTGAGCGCCTTGCTTGACTTTGCGCGGACGGTCAGGTTGTGGCGCGGGTCGGGGCCGGCTCCGTGCCGACTGGGGCGGTTCGCGGGGGCGGTGGTGGGCGCGATGTATCCCGTTGTGCCGGCGGGCCGAATTGCCGGCGCGATTTGCGCGCGGGTGCGCTCCGGCGATTCCGCGTCGTCGCTTCCTGTGTTGCCGAGGAGTCGGTCGGCTGCCGTGGAAGTCCAAAGCTGATCGAAGGCTGTGCCCGCCTCCAATATTGCGTGGCGCTCCTGCCGCGCCCTGTCGGTGTTCCGCTGCCGGTCGGCTGCCGTGCGGTCCGCCTGGGCGGGGGGGGGCTGACTGTCCTCCCCCCGGCTGGGGCTCGCGCCCCCACTGGTGCCGAAGCTGGCGTTCCCCAAGTCGCACAGCGCGGCCCGGTGGAGGGCCCGCTGCCCGCGTGAGATGTCGAGGGCCGCGAAATCGGTTTTGTCGATGGCGAGCAGCGCCTCCCTCGTTGTGATGTCCTCTTGGGACATCGTGCCCGTGGTCCTTCTGCTCAGTCCGGCCAGGGTGGCCCAGCTCAAGAATTCAAACTCGTTCTCCGCCATGATGGCGTGAGATGCGAAATGCGCGCTAAGGGCAGAGCAGCTCTGACCGTGCGAGCTGGATGCGCGCCCACTGCTGAGTGAGTGGTGAGCCGTTGGGAGCGTTGGCGGGAGAGAGGGACCGTTGCCTCCCCCCGCCTTATCTTAATGGCGACACGGACGGTTGCGCACCGTCGTGCCTCGCCGCCGCCGGCCGGCCCGGCTCCGCGCCAGTTGACCGCTCCCAGGGGCGGCAGGCGCCCGGCGCATCTTCCTCCGCGCTGCGTCTTTTTAAATCCCAGCGGCTCGCCGCTGGGTACATATATATGTATGATGTATAGCACATTATGCAAGTATAAACATACAAAAGGGAATTGTAATTATTGATATAAATTGATATTACTGATATTATTGCTATTGCTGATATTGTTATACTCCATAAGACTCTGCACTTGACCGGTGGCGCCACCTGCAGCCCACCTCTCCTCCACCGGATGTTGACAAGTGTCAGTCGCACCGGAGGATGTTCTATATATGGAGAGAGAGAGGGGAGGGGGGAGATGTGAAGAAAGAATTAATGAATTAAAGATTAATGAATTAATGAATTAAAGAAAGAAATAAGTGTAACTATGCTATGCACACAATGAATTATTATTTACTACTTATATATATAATATATATATAATATATTATATATATATATATATATATATAGAGTGAGAGAGAGAGAGAGAAGGGGGATGAAGACAGAAGGAGGAAATGAAGTGTGGCTATTTCTGTAATTATGTATACAATAAATATGTTCATTACTAGATACATATTTACAGACAGAGATAGCTACTGCAACCGAAATTTAAAAGAGAAAGTCTGTACATATACACCTGATCTGATTAGATTAGCGTGAAGTTGGGTCTAATTATAATCATTATTTAGCAGCTACCCAACAGAACTGTCAACTTGTTGGACGCGGAATCCGTGTAATTACGTACACACACAGACACACACGCACCCCACACACACCCCTCACCACTCGCACACACTACACCCCCCTCACCACTCACACCCCATATACACACACCCCTCACCACTCACACACACCCTACACACCCTCACCACTCCCACACACACTACACACACCCTCACCACTCACACACACCCCTACACATGCCCCTCACCACTCACACACACACCAGAAACACCCCTCACCACTCACACACACCCCACAAACACCCCTCACCACTCACACCCACCCTACACACCCGTCACCACTCACAAACCCCCAAAAGACACCCCTCACCACTCACACTCACACACCCTACACACCACTCACCACTCAGGCACATCCCTACACTCACCCCTCACAACTCACACACCCTCACCACTCACACACCCCCTACACATCCTCACACTTAACACACCTACACACCCCTCACCACTCACACACCCTACACACCCCATCACCACTCATACACACCCTACACCTCCCCATCACCACTCACATCCACCCTACACACTCCTCACCACTCACACATGCCCTACACACCACTCACCACTCAGACACCCCACACACACCCCTCACGACTCACACACACCCCTCACGACTCACACATCCCCTACACACCCCTCACCACTCACACCCCTTACACACCCCTCACCACTAACACACACCCTACACACCCCTCACCACTCACACACACCCTACACACCCCATCACCACTCACACAGACCCTACACACACCACTCACCACTCAGACACACCCTACACCCTCCCTCTTCACTCACACTCCCCCCTACACACCCATCACCACTCACACACACCCTACACACCCATCACCACTCACACACCCCCTACACATTCCCTTCTCCACTCAACTCGCCCACAGGTGGATCTCAGGTTCGTTAACTTGGCCGGGCCAATCAGCAGTGTGTCTGATGGCTTCACGGGGACGTCATCAGCTGACTTAATTAATCTAATAACACACCCGTCTTCATTAACCAAATCTAAACCCGCCCCGGCGTGCCGGCCACCCCGGCCTTTGTGTCCGTCTTGTGGGTGGAAGGTGCCCCGCAGCTACTCAGGGGTTGTAGATGCACAGTCATAGCTGAACAGTCAACGCTGCACAGTCAGAGATGCACAGTCAAATATGCACAGTCAGAGATGCACAGTCAATGCTGCAGTCAAAGATGCACAGTCAGAGCTGCACAGTCAATGCTGCACAGCCGAAGCTGCACTGTCAAAGATGCACAGTCAATGCTGCACAGTCAGAGCCACACAGTCAAAGCTGCACAGTCAGAGCTGCATAGTCAAAGTTGCACAGTCAGAGCTGCGCAGTCAAAGTTGCACATTCAGAGCTGCATAGTCAAAGCTGCACAGTCAGAGCTGCACAGGCAATGATGCACAGTCAAAGCTGCACAGCCAGAGCTGCATAGTCAAAGCTGCACAGTTATATCTGCACATTCATAGCTGCACAGTCAAAGGTGCACAGTCATAGCTGCAATCATAGCTGCACAGTCATAGCTGCACAGTCAAATGTGCACAGGTAAAGCTGCACAGTCATAGCTGCACAGTCAACACTGCACAGTCAAAGCTGCACAGTCAAAGCTGCACAGTCAAGGCTGCAAAGTCAAAACTGCATAGTCAAAGCTGCAATTCAGAGCTGCACAGTTAAAGTTGCACAGTTAAAGCTACACAGTTATAGCTGCACAGTCAGAGCTGCACAGTTATAGCTGCACAGTCAGAACTCCACAGTCAGAGCTGCACAGTCAAAGCTGCATAGTCATAGCAGCACAGTTAGCACAGTCAGAGCTGCACAGTGATAGCTGCACAATCAGAACTCCATAATCAGAGCTGCACAGTCAAAGCTGCACAGCCAAAGCTGCACAGTCAAAGCTGCACAGTCAACACTGCACATTCAAAGCTGCACAGTCAACACTGCACAGTCAAAGCTGCACAGTCAAAGCTGCACATTCATAGCTGCACATTCATAGATACACAGTCATAGCTGCACAGTCATAGCTGCACAGCCAAAGCTGTACAGTCAACACTGCACAGTCAAAGCTGCACAGTCAACACTGCACAGTCAAAGCTGCACAGTCATAGCTGCACATTCATAGCTGCACAGTCATAGATGCACAGTCATAGCTGCACAGTCATAGATGCACAATCATAGCTGCACAGTCATATCTGCACAGTGATAGCTGCACAATCATAGCTGCACAATAATATTTGCACAGACATAGCTGCACAGTCATATCTGCACAGTCTCAGCTGTACAATCATAGCTGCACAGTAATAGCTGTACATTCATAGCTGCACAGTTAAAACTGCACAGTCATAGCTGCACAGTCATATCTGCACAGGCATATCTGCACAGTCATAGCTGCATAGTCAATGCTGCCCAGTCATAGCTGCCCAGTTATATATGCACAGTTAAAGCTGCACAGTCATAGCTGCAGTGTCATAGCTGCACCTTCAAAGCTGCACAGTCAAAGCTGCACAGTCAAAGCTGCACAGTCAGCAAAGTCAGAGCTGCACAGTTATAGCTGGACAGTCAGAACTCGACAGTCAGAGCTGCAAGTCAGAGCTGCACAGTCAAAGCTGCACAGTCAAAGCTGCACAGTCAAAGTTGCACAGTCAAAGCTGCAAAGTCAGGACAGTCAGAGCTGCACAGTTATAGATGTACAGTTAAAGCTGCACACTCATAGATGCACAGTTAAAGCTGCACATTCATAGCTGCACTGTCATAGCTGCACATTCAAAGCTGCACAGTCAAAGCTCCACATTCAAAGCTGCACAGTCAAAGCTGCACAGTCAAAGTTGCACAGTCAAAGCTGCACAGTCAGCACAGTCACAGCTGCACAGTTATAGATGTACAGTCAGAACTCCACAGTTAAATCTGCACATTCAAAGCTGCACATTCAAAGCTGCACATTTATAATTGCAGAGTCAAAGCTGCACAGTCAAAGCTGCATATTCATAGCTGCACAGTCAAAGCTGCACAGTCATAGCTGCACATTCATAGCTGCACATTTATAGCTGCACAGTCATAGCTGCACAGTCATAACTGCACACTCATAGCTGCACAATCATAGGTGCACAGTCATAGCTGCACAGTCATAGGTGCACAGTCATAGCTGCAAAGTTATAGATGCACAGTTACAGATCCACAGTCAAAGCCACACAGTGAAAACTGGAGTCAAAGACACACAGTCAGAGCCACACAGTCAAAGCTGGAGTCAGAGCTGCACAGTCAGCCCAGTCCGAGTGGCACAGTCAATGCTGCACAGTCAAGGCTGCACAGTAAAAGTAAAACCCCAATAAACAAACTCGATATGCACGACTTCAGACATAGCTACCCGTGATATTCTCTGCGTTTGTTGTACCAGCATCATCACACGGAACCAGTGGTGTCAACCAATCAAACACTTCTCCACTCAATCAATCATCGAAGTGACCAAACAATAAATCAAACAATCAAGCAGAGAGTTAAGCAAGCAATCAAGCAAGCATATTAGTTGAATAGTGGCGTTAACCAAAGATGACTGTATTTGTTGCCCCTCAGCCTGCTTAAATTACAGGAAGAATTCTACCCCCCCCCCCCCCCCCAACCGCGGGCGGCCCGACCTCCTCCCAAAATTCGAATGTCCCCCTGATTAAAGTTGCAGAATCCGATGGTTTTTTAATTTCTCTCATTATTCGAGATAAATATAGTAGAGTTATTGTTATAACATATAAACGACGTTACTATTCTTAGCTTGATGAACGTTGATTTAAAATGACTAACCTACGAGATATTTGAAGTGGAAACAGGCCTAATTAATGTGGTCAATATTCTGACACCACAGGCTATACTTAACAGTAAAAGGTTCTATCAAGTTGACTTGTATTTTCTTCCATTCATATATATATATATATCATCATGCTGTCGGTCACGATGCGACAAAGACTGCTTTCATTACTTGACTGCCTCTCTCCATTTAGCTCTCTGCTGTGAGAGTTGCGTCCATGAGTCAGTCTTAATGTCTCTCAGCTTCAGGTTGCTCTTGATGGTATCCTTGAAACAGAGATGAGGGCGCCCTCTCTTTCTGTAACCAGAAGACAGTTGAGAATAGAGGATCTGCTTTGGTAGCCTGTCTGATGAGGTGTCCATTCCACCGGAGATTATTTTTGATCAGAAGATCTTCTATAGAGGGCAGCCCCGTCCATTCGAATATTTCCTTATTTGTCACTTTGTCCTTCCAGGTTAGCCTCATGATTGAATGCAGATGTCGCATCATGAAGGCATGCAGCTTTTTCACCTGTCGTCTGTACACTGTCCAGGCCTCGGCTCCGTATAGTAGGGTGGATAGCACGATTGCATGGTAGATCTTGCCTTTGACCCGAATGGACACATGGTGGTCGTTCCAGAGTCTCTGGCGTAGTCGGCCGAAAGATGTGCTAGCCTTGGCCATCCTCCTCTGTATTTCAGCATCAATGCGTCCATCACTTGATATAGTGCTTCCTAGGTAGGTGAATTCTGGAACAGAGTTCAGCTTGTTTCTGTCAACCATGATCTCCTCCTCTCGGGTTCTTGTAGAGTTGGGTTGGTACAGCACCTCTGCTTTCTTGATGTTAATCATCAGGCCGAACTTCTTTGATGCATCGGAGAAAGCGTCCACTATTTTCTGGATCTCTTCAGCAGAGTGGGCAACCAGTGCACTGTCATCTGCGAATAGCAGCTCTCTCACCAGTATCCGAGTAGTCTTGGTCTTCGCTCTGAAGTGTGCGACATTGCATAGGTCAGCACTCTGTCTGGACTGTACATAGATGCCCTCCCCCATGTCTCGGAAAGCCTCATCGAGCATTGCTGATAGGAAGATGGAGAAGAGTGTGGGGGCCAGTACACAACCTTGCTTGACCCCATTGGTAACCCTGAACGATTCCGAGACTTCCCCTCCAACACTAACGTTCGCCATCATTCCTGTATGTAGAGCCTCGATCATAGTTGTGAACTTCTCTGGGCATCCATACTTCCTCAGTAGCTGCCATAGCCCGGTCCTGCCGACTGTATCAAACGCCTTAGTGAAATCGACAAATACCATGTACAGTGGTCGGTTCTGCTCAATGCACTTTTCTTGTAGCTGTCGGAGACAAAATATCATATCCACGGTGCTCCGGTTACCACTGAAGCCACACTGTGACTCTGGAACTACATCAGGTGTTATGTGAATCATTTCATGAAAGCTGCCTGCAAAAATGTTGAAGTACTGCTGGCTTTTGCAAGTTACCAGCGGCACTCTCTCGGGGAGCAAATAGAGGTTTCACACCGGCAAGAACATGTCAAGACAGGCGCAAAACTATTTGTCTCTGCAGTGGCTGGTCGGGAGATGTTGGGAGTTGCACAAAGCATTCGACGCGCACCAACGCGCGCCAACGTATGGGTGCGGACGTTATGGGTGCGTTAGGGGACGTCGAGATCGCTGGAATAACGATATGCGAACGCTAAGTAGTCGCCGTGTGCGCGTGACTGTCGTTCTTAGACGTTGCGCCAAACTGTTGCTTTGTTGTTTTACATCCTAGCTACATCTAAGGTCACATCAGTATGGCGCACCAACCTCTTTTTGTTTTTTTCCGCCACACGTTGGCCACGCGCTACTAACATGCTGCGCTGACATCAAACTTCCGCCGAAAAGTTGGACGTGTCTCGATGCGTACAACTTATTTTATGCATTGGCGGCGCGCCGGCGAGAATCATCGTAATGTGACAGCCCCATAAGGACTGGTTGGCTCAGTGTCAGGATAATGTAACTGAGTCGGATATCAGGTCATGGTGCTGGCGACCTGGTCACCCAGGGGGGAGCACTCTAAAATCGCCATGAGTGGGTACTGTCTCAAGTCGGTACCAATTCTGATATGACATTAAAGTTGCATATTCCGAGGGGTTTTGAGTTTCCGTCATTTTCTGAGATGTACTTTCACTTGAAGTAACTTTTATTTTAAATAGCTAACTTATGAGATATTTGAATTGCAAACAAGCAAAATTCTGACATCGTAGGTTTCTGCAGTAATAGGTTCTATTAAATTGCCTCAGCATTCCCTTTATATGTGGTGACAAATGCACCAGTATTTAAAGTTGCCTAGTCCGATGGTTTTGAGTTTCTGTCATTTTTCTGAGATAAATATACTAAATTGATGGTTATTATCTACCATACTTTAGTCTGAAGTAACTTTTATTTTAAATGGCTAACTTCTGAGATATTTGAAGTGCAAACATGTAAGATTAGTTTTGGCAAGCACGCCAAAACTCTGACTCCATAGGCTTCTGCAGTAACAGGTTCTATTGAATTGGCTTGGTACAACAAAGGCTTAATAAGTGAACCAGTATCTATATTAGATATGTAGAATCAATTCTAGATAATTGTTTTGTTTTTGAAAAGTTGATGCTTGATCGGACTATGCAGCTTTAAGTTAGAAAAGTAGAATCAAATTGAGGTACTTGTTTTGGTTTTGAAAATTTGATGCTTCATCGGACTATGCAGCTTTAAGTTAGATGTTGCGAAGACGTAAAACTCCAACAACCAACCAACCATCGGACTAGTCAACATTTAGATTCCTGACTGCCTGCCGCCTCCGCCCGGAGAGCTTTCCCACGCCGGGGTCACCAGGTGTGCCCCCGTGTCCGGGGTGAGGGACGGCGCAGATCAAAGCGGGGGGCGGGGCGGGGCGCGGCGCGGGGCGGCCCGGCAGGGCGAGCCGTGGGCAGGAGGGCCGGGAGGGAGGGGGAAGTTGACCGCGGTCGTTGGGGTGGGGCCCGGGGAGCGTTCTGCTGCCGGCCGGTCTCCGCGCGGCGGGTCTGGGAGCGGCGGGTCTGGGTGTTTTGTTGGTAGTCAATATTAAGCTTTGTTTCCCTTTAGAATAATTCATTTGTCAGCGCAGACATACTGGCTGTTCTTCATCCCTGGCCTTCCGGACATAAATGGAGACATGTATTTACATCATTTTTTAAATATTGATATATGACAAATGTCACCATTACAAACCCAGGTATTATTAACCTCTTAAATGCAACCCTGCTCCTAAACACACTCCATCTACCCGAATAAACAAACCATTCTAATAACACTGCTTCTCAAAATACTGTCTCCAATAACATGACAATTAGGCATTCACACAACAGGTATAAAAACCTGTGAATGGAAACCATACACCTAACCACTCCGTAACGTAATGATCTAATCAATACATATCTATGTATACAATATATAATCAATGTCTCATATGTGAATTGTCAAACTATGCGATAGGTAAGTTTTGGAATGTTTAATATCGTTATTTCGGCTGACTTGAGCTAGCTGCTGATGACAATATCAGACTACATATATATACACATATTGTAAATAACTGTATTGTCACATGGCTGGAAGATGAGGACCACCACGCTGTCAAAAGTCTTTATTCAAGGAATAAATTATATTTATGACAACAAAAATGAGAATATGCAAGTGCGAATGAAGTGTTGGGGAGATGGCAGTTAGTGTTTGTGTTGTTGCTCCTGACGATCCTAACGAGACACAAACTGCAGCAATATGGCCGTGTTCCCAATTCACCAGGCCCGGCCTAAATCAGCATACAAGGTGTTCCCAATTCACCAGGCCTGGCCTAAACCAGCATACAAGGTGTCCCCAATTCACCAGGCCTGGCCTAAACCAGCATACAAGGTGTTCCCAATTCACCAGGCCTGGCCTAAACCAGGATTCAAGGTGTTCCCAATTCACAAGGCCTGGCCTAAACCAGCATACAAGGTGTTCCCAATTCACCAGGACTTGCCTAAACCAGCATACAAGGTGTTCCCAATTCACCAGGCCTGGCCTAAACCAGCATACAAGGTGTTCCCAATTCACCAGACCTGGCCTAAACCAGCATACACGGTGTTCCCAATTCACCAGGCCTGGCCTAAACCAGCATACAAGATAGAGTGAAAGGCAGGAAGGGGACAAGGCGGACAAAGGAAGAGGTGGGAAGACAACATCGGGAATGGACAGGAATGGAGTTCAGCAAGTCCCAGATGGCAGTGGTTTGTTTGTTGTAGTTTTACGTCCTAGCAACATCTAAGGTCATATCAGGACGGCTACCGACTTATAACAGTGCGCCCTCATGGCGACTTTATAGTACTGCTCCACTGGGAAACCAGGCCACCAGCACCATGACCTGATGTCCGACTCAGTCACATTATCCTGACACTGAGCCAACTAGTCCTTGCCCTATCCTAATAATACCGAGCGCCAGGATAGGGAGCGACAAGTATACATTTTTAAGTCATTGGTTTGACTCGACTGGGATTCGAACCCACGGATCCCCCAATCTCCCCAAAAAGGAGACGGACGCTCTACTCATTCGGCCACCCCGTCTGGTGCAGATGGCAGTGTGGAGAACAAGGACAAATTAAGAAACTGGTTGCAAAACCATCGTCACACATTTACATTGGTTTTATGTTATAATCTATTTCACTCCTTGAATACGTTTCCCTGCCAATTCTTCTGTATTGCCACGGGTTGGAAATACTTGACTGTCAATATATAAATGACTGTCAATATATAAATGACTGTCAATATATAAATGAATGTAACAGTATATGGCCGGACGACCACTGCCCAGGCCCTGAAGATATACCCTTATTCGCTGAATAACAATTCTCATTTACAACAACAATTACCTGATTCTTGTCATTGCATAGTATTAAAATATATGACATTGACATTTACAATGCAAGCTGTTACGCTAGAGCTACCACTTCATATTCAAGCACTTAAAGTTGCATAGGCCGGTGGCTTTGGGTTTCTGCAATATTGTGAGATAAAAAAGAATGAAATGATTGTTATAATTTACCTCATTTTAGTTTGAATTAACTTTTATTTTAAATGGCTACATCTTGAGATATTTGAAGTGCAAGCATGCTACATTATTCTTTTCAGGCATATTAAAAACTACAACACAGTAGCCTTCAACAACAGTCGCAGGTTCTATTAAATTGACTGAATTCTCTTCTAAAGTTGACTTAATCCTTTTCTAAAGTTCTAGGCAGGAACAAATTCTTAAAGCTGCATAGTCCGATGAGCCACAACAATTTCAAAACCAAAATAATTATCTAAATTTGATTCTACCAGGGGCGTAGCTAGACTTTTAATGATCTGCGCTCCTAATTTCAGCAGGGGTTTAGGGGCTGCTTACGGCGTCACACCCTTCCGAATATGAAATCATATCTAAGTAACCCCCTCTCTCTCTCTCTCTCTTTATTATTTTTAAATTTAATTTTTTTTTGACAAGACGATGTGGACGTTTTGGCGTACGCGCGTATGCCTAGCTACGCCCCTGTCTACATATATAACTTAGATACTGGTGCACTTATTAAGCATTTGTTGCCACATAGAAGGGAATACTAAGTCAATTTAATATCACCTGTTATTGCAGAAGGCTATGGTGTCAGAGTTTTGGCATGCTTGCCAAAACTACTAATTTGACATGTCTGCAGTTCAAATATCTAAAAGCTTTGCAACTTAAAATAAAAGTTACTTTGAACTAAAGTAATGTAGATTATAATAATCAATTTAATATATATATGTATCTCAGAAAAAAATGACCGAAACTCAAAACCATCGGACTATGCCACTTTAAATCGACTTAGTGATGTTCCCTTCTATGCAGCAACACATGCTTAAAGCTGCATAGTCCGATGAAATATCAAATTTTCAAAACCAAACCAATTATCTAGATTTGATTTTACATATCTAACTTAGATACTGATGCACTTATTAAGCATTTGTTTCTGCGTAGAAGGCAATACTGAGTCAATTTAACAGAACCTGTTACTGCAGAAATCTATGGTGTCAGAGTTTTGGCAAGCTCGCCAAAGCTAATTTTCCATGTTTGCACTCAAAATATCTCAAAAGTTTACCATTTAAAATAAAAGTAACCTTGAACTAATGTAAAGTAGATACTAGTGATCGATCTAATATATTTATCTCAGAAAAAATACAGAAATTCAAAACCATCGGACTGTGCAACTTTAATAAGTGCAGCAGTATCTAACTTGGAAATGTAGAATCAAATCTAGATAATTGTTTTGGTTTTGAAAATGTGATGCATTCATCGGACTATGCAGCTTTAACGCGAGGTGTTCTATCCGAGTTGACATCCCCAACATTTGCCTGAGAAGTTCATTAACGTGAAGAAAGGCGTGGTTTGTTGTCCGCCGACTGGGACCAATAAAGGCTGCTCAGAATCAAACATGTCGCCATTAAGAGGGATGTAACTCGGCTATTTTTTCCCTTCCTGTTATTTAAAAAAAAAAAGAATAATAAAAGAAATAGTTGTTATTCCACCATTAGGTTAGACATGGGGTGGTATCAGAAGACCCACCCCACCCCCACCTCTACCTCCACCCCGCCCCTCTCCCCGCCCTCCCGCCCCCTTTGGGCGGGAGGGGAGGGTGGGTGGGTGGGTGTAAACTTCCTGCCGGCACACACGATAAATCTCTACTGAGTAACAGTCGCAGGGTGATAGGTGTGAACGCATAAATAAATGTCACGGTTGAAGTATTTAGTATAAAGCAATGGGCAACGATTAAAACCAAATTAAAAGGATAAAGCTTTAAAAAAAACACCACAAAAACCAACGAAAATGCAGGCATGGTTAGTATTACATGAAGGACTAGGTCTTTAGTACAATTACATTTATTTGTATTTATCTTTTTTTGTTGTAATTTAGTTGATTAAGCAGGAGGAATTTAATCACAGACACTTGGTTTTCCTCATTCCACTGCTCCTTGCCCTGTCCCAGTAATACTATTAATAATGCCAAGCACAAGGCCAAGTAGCAACAAGCAACACGTTTTACACCATTGGTTTGACTCGGCCAAGGCTCAAACCCAGGGGAACCTGTGGATTTGAATCCCACAACCTACCAAAGCGAGAGACGAGCGCTTAACTCATCTGACCATCCGGTCTGACCGCATATCGAACCCACGACCTTCAGGACGGGACGTGGATGTTGTGTTGTACCTCTGTCCATTTAGTCTGGTTATGAGCGACGATAAAACTGGATTTTGAATGAGACAATACGGCAAATCTAAAGGCTCTGTCACACATCACCAAATTGGGGAATCGGAAAGAAACCGAACAAAGTCCGTTGATATCCGGCAAAGTCTGGTTTGTGTTCATTGCATATCCATTGCATATCTTTTGATATCCATTGATATTTGTTGATATCCGGCCCGATCCGTTACAAGTTTTGAACTTGCACAAAATGTGGAACGGATGCCGCCGGATTGACATATATGGTTCTTGTCCGGTTTGAGTTCGTTTAGTCCGCTTATCGTCCGTTGGCTATCCGTTCATGTCTGTTTCATGTCCGTTTCATGTCCGTTTCATGTCCATTCGTCTGGCGGCCTTTGACCCGATATTGTAACATTTTGACACATTTTGAATACATTTTGATATTTATCACGCCAGAACACCACCGGACTAGAAAATTCTGTCCGTTGCTCAATCCGGCATAGTGTGACAGCCGCTTTAGATTGTACTTGCTGGTCCCTCAGGAAGGACTGGAGCTGTGACTCAGCATATTCCGAGTTCCACTGGTCCCTCAGGAAGGGTTGAAGCTGTGACTCAGTGTATTGTGAGTTCCACTGGTCCCTCAGGGAGGACTGAAGCTGTGACTCAGCGTATTTCGAGTTCCACTGGTCCCTCAGGAAGGACTGAAGCTGTGACTCAGCGTATTGCGAGTTCCACTGGTCGCTCAGGAAGGACTGAAGCTGTGACTCAGCGTATTTTGAGTTCCACTGGTCCCTCAGGAAGGACTGAAGCTGTGACTCAGCGCATTGTGAGTTCCACTGGTCCCTCAGGAAGGACTGAAGCTGTGACTCAGCATATTGCGAGTTCCACTGGTCCCTCAGGAAGGACTGAAGCTGTGACTCAGCGTATTTCGAGTTCCACTGGTCCCTAAGGAAGGACTGGAGCTGTGACTCAGCGTATTCCGAGTTTCACTGGTCCCTCAGAAAGGACTGGAGCTATGACTCAGCATATTTCGAGTTACACTGGTCCCTCAGGAAGGACTGAAGCTGTGACTCAGCATATTTCGAGTTCCACTGGTCGCTCAGGAAGGACTGGAGCTGTGACTCAGCGTATTGCGAGTTCCACTGGTCCCTCAGGAAGGATTGAAGCTGTGACTCAGCGTATTGCGAGTTCCACTGGTCCGTCAGGAAGGATTGAAGCTGTGACTCAGCGTATTCTGTGTTCTGCTGGTCCCTCAGGAAGGACTGAAGCTGTGACTCAGCATATTGCGAGTTCCACGGGTCCCTCAGGAAGGACTGAAGCTGTGACTCAGCATATTGCGAGTTCCAGTGGTCCCTCAGGAAGGACTGAAGCTGTGACTCAGCGTATTGCAAGTTCCACTGGTCCCTGAGGAAGGACTGGAGCTGTGACTCAGCATATTGCGAGTTCCAGTGGTCCCTCAGGAAGGACTGGAGCTGTGACTCAGCATATTGCGAGTTCCACTGGTCCCTCAGGAAGGACTGGAGCTGTGACTCAGCATATTCCGAGTTCTGGCATGTTTACAGGCTGGGTCACAGCTTTAGTCCTTCCTGTAAACACGCCAGGTCCCAACTTCAGCTTGCATGTCAGAAAGTGGCGGAGCGGAGTTGGTGAATACACATACACAAAGAGGTATTTTATCTAATGTAAAATATTTGCTGGGACAATTTTACTGCAATCTACAATAGAAATAAATGTAAGGCAAACATTCTAACAAGATAGGTCATCAGGAAATGCGTCGGTATAGGTGCAGAGTGAGCTTCGGGTTTCTGCCATTTTATTAAATAAATATATTAGATTGATCGTTATAATCTACCTTACTTTATTCTGAAGTAACTTTGATTTTAAATGGCTAACATTTGAGATATTTGAAGTGAAAAAATGCCAAACTAATTTTGGCAAGCACATCAAAATTCTAACACCATAGGCTTCTACAATAACATGCCCTATTATTAGTATTAAATTAACTCAGCACCCACTTCTATGTAGCAACACATGCTTACTTAATAAGTGCACCAGTATCTAAGTTAGATGTGTAAAAGCAGATTTAAATAATTGTTTTAGTTTTGAAAATCTAATGCTTTCATCTGTGTAGACCCGCTAAGGAATTATCCATCATCTATACCCAGGTAAGATTCGTCTAACTAATCTATATATATGGGTCACTCTCCTGAAAACCGGTCAGCATGGGATTGGATTTTAAAACATCAATAACAAAACGTACTACTTATTTTTTTCCTTATACTTTTCATATTCATGTTCATATTTGATGAAAGAAATAATGGAAATAAAATAAACCGTGTGCAACTTTGGTCCTTTTAGTTATGAAGTGTTTTTGTATAAAAAAACAACATTTTACAGTCAGCCATTTGTAACATGACATATGGGACGTGGTTGAATCCTTATTAACATCTTGTATTGCATTGATATATCGAACAAAACAGTTCCCAAATCAAAAAGGAAGTATTTATTAACTTGTATGCATGCTTACATTTTTTTTAAATAAAAAGATTTGATTTCTTCAGAAATAACATTAGAAATTTCCATCACACGTGTAACCAGTGGTGTCAGAAATATTTACACTAATTATTCAGTGAATAAAGCATGGCTGGCAATTACTTTTTTTTTATCAATATAAGCACTACATATTTCTGTATATTATGCCATGATTAATATGCTTCTAAGTATGATATTATTTAATTCTGCTTAGATTTGTATTAAGCAGACTGTGTGGTGTCCTAAACATGTGTTACACATGAGCAACAAATGTTATACTGCCATAAGAGATAGATTAATCGTGGACTACACCTTTATTTTTTATATCATCAATTTATATTTTACATAGATGTAAAGGGGAGATTTCCCGCTTTCATTTGCAAGCAAAAATGTAAAAAATTCAAATATTAGATTTTAACTCTCCATGTGACACTTCTGGCCAGTTTTCAGGAGAGTGACCCATATATATATATGTAACGGGCGCGGTGGCCGAATCGGTAGAGCGCAGGCCTCGTGTGCGGTGGGAGATAGGGAGTTTTGTTCCCGGTCATGTTAAGCCAATGACTTATAAAATTGATACTTATCGCTTCCTAGCCTGGTGCTCGGCCTGAATAGGATAGAGCAAGGACTGGTTGGCTCATTGTCAGGATAATGTGACTGAGTGGGATATCAGGTCATGGCGGCGGGGGCCTGATTTCCCAGTCGGGAAGCACTATAAAGTCATCAGGAGTGTGCATTGTCACAAGTCGGTATCTGTCCTGATATGACCTTAGATGTTGCCAGGATATAAAACTCCAACAACCAACCAAGCAACATACAAAGTATTCCATCATTCTGTGCTAATGGTAATAGAACCATTTTTGTTGGTACTACTTTCAATTCTGGCGAATTCTAGTTCTAACGATGTATCTCGCTGGTGGGCCACCAATGCGAAAAATCACTTTTAATCATCGAGAAACGTTAAACATTTCGGCGTCAGTGCAACGGATTGGTAGCGTGCGGCCGACTTTGTGGTAACGTATATCGACACCTGATAAAAAAAACTAAAAAAGTTTGGCACAACGTGTGGGAACGAGCCTCACACGCGGGCGGCGTCAGTGGTAACAAATGTATACGTATAACACCGTCACACAACGTCCCTCCAACGCGCTTCTAACGTATCTTGACGACCCCCTAACATCACCATAACATTGGCACCCGCGCATCATCGCACATCGAAAGTTTTGCGCGAGCACAAAACTTGGCTGATCCCCTGATGCGCGCCGCCGACCCTCGTCGACCGTCGCCGTCCATGAACGAATACCAATGCGGGTAACTCTTCCTGACGTATCCCGACGTTGCGGCAAAAAATCACATACGTCAACGCGCGTTGGCGAGAAGCGTCGTAATGTGACAGCACCATAACTAAGCAATCAGCAATTTGCCACCGGAGCTTCCTACTTGTCCACCCAGACCAGACTGCATGGCCGAATGAGTTAGAGCGTCCGTCTCCCGTGTTGGTAGACCATGGGATCATGGGTTCGAACCCTGGTCGAGTCAAACCAATGACTTTAAAATTGACACTTGTCGCTTCCTAGTCAGGCGTTCGTATTATTAGGACAGGGCAAGGACTGGTTGGCTCAGTGTCAGGATAATGTGACTGAGTGGGGGTATCAGGTCATGGTGCTGGTGGCCTGATCTTCCAGTGGGGCAGCACTATAATGTCGCCATGAGTGCGCACTGTCACAAGTCGGTACCCGTCCTGATATGACCTCAGATGTTGCTAGGACGTAAAACAACAAAAAACAAACAAATCCCCAGAGGAAACACCACATACGCAGCTCCAGATGGGTGCGTGGATTGCACCAGGGCGCATAGATGGTCTAATGGTTAGGACGCCCGTCCCGCCCCCTAGCCATGCAACAATACCCCCGTGACACTGGGGCCATGACCAGAATTCTGTCCGCACTGAGCACTATACATAGTTAAGCCTGCCCTGTATGTGTACTATAATTGCGCTGCCTGGATATTTGTAATCGCAAACAACTGTTATAACTCAATGACATAATAACATTCAAAACCCACTAACACCACTGAATAAAACTACATCATCAACCAGCAATGCACACATTGTAAACCACTATATATGCACGACATGGCACTATTAAAATACAAACCTAAAGCCCCTGTCACACATCACCGGATTGAGCAACGGACAGAATTGTCTACTCCGAGCGTCATAAGTATCAAAATGTATTAAAATGTGTCAAAATGTTGCCATTTCGTGTCAAAGGCCGCTGGATGAACGGACATGAAACGGGCATAAAACGGTTGAGCCAGACGGGATGGCTGAATGAGTTAGAGCATCTGTCTCCCATGCTAGTAGATCGTGGGGTCGTTGGTTCGAATCCTGGTCGAGTCAAACCAATGACTTAAAAATTGATACTTGTCGCTTCTTAGCCAGACGCTCGGCATTACTAGGATAGGGCAAGGAGCAGTGGAATGAGGAAGACCAGTCATCTGCGACTGAAATTTCCCCTGCTTAAACAACTAATGTACCAACAAAAAAACAACAACAAAATGGACATGAACGGATAGCCAACGGATGAAATAAACTCAAAACGGACAAGAACCGTAGACGTCAGTCCGGCGGCATCCGTTCCTAGTTTTGTGCATGTTCAAAAGTTGTAACGACACAAAACGGATTTTGTTCGGTTTCTGTCCGTTTCCCCCAATCCGGTGTTGTGTGACAGGGGCTTTACTGATATACAAACACAGCATATGATTTAACCACTAGTGTACATTACTGCACACTCTATCTTGATGCAAATACCTTGGACTATGTTCAGTACCTATGCTGTACACTATGCAGCACAGGCTGCTCCCCAACTTTCATTTTTATGTTCAGAATGGGTTGTGCTGCACATAATGCAGCACATTCCACTTCCACTATGTACAAATCAAATGTGATTGCTCCAATGGCTGGAAGACAAGTACATCGGCACTGACAAAATATGTATTCAGACTAATGGAAATATTTACCAAACAAACAAAAAAAAGAAAAAGTATGAGACTTACAATTCCAGGGGCACGAGTGTAGTGAATTTCACTGAGCTCCCTAGTTTAAATGCCACATACACGGGTGGATGTGGGTAGCCGGATTGCTTCGGGGGGGAGGGCCTAGATAACCTAATGGGTTAGGACTCCTGTCTTGGATTTGCCGAAACAGGTTCTAGTGCCGCTCTGGGCATGATGTTCCAGTTTGTTCATAATACCCTCCACAAGATACGCATATGTCATATTATGGTATGTTTAGTGCATTATGCAAGTATAAAGTCACGGAAGGGATTTATTTGTTATATATGTCATTGTACTGATTAATATATTACATATAGTTTGAACATGCGCAGTAGGTGGGTGGGTGGGTGGGTGGGAGCAGGGTTGTAGGAGGAAACAAGCAGCATCAGCTCCTCTCCTCTCCCCCTTCCCCTCCACCCTCCCCCCTGCCCCTTCCCCTTCCCCCTCCCCTCCCCACCCCACCCATCCTCTTCCCTCTCCCCTCCCTCCCTCCCCCTCCCTCTCCATTCCCGTTCCTCTCCCCTCCCCCTCCCCCTTCCCCTCCTCCATCCTCGATCCCGATCCCCTTTCCCCTTCCCCTTCCCCCTCTCCCCCTCCCCCTCCCGCTACCACTCCCCCTCCCGCTCCCCTCACCCTCCCCGATTTCCTTCCACCTCCCCCTCCTCCCATTCCCCCATTCCCCTTCTTTTTCCCCCCTCCCCTCCCCTCTCGCCCCCTCTTCCTCCCTCCCCTCCCCCCACGTGTCAAACCCCAGTCGACCAATCCGCCCCCACCTCGCCATTTTGCCCGGCGCCTGTGGCTTTCAGGTGGCAATACCCAAAATGCAACATTCATCAGTGCCAACAATGGCGGCGCCCACTGGGGGTGGCCATGGGAAACGGCTGGGGCGGGTACCGACTGATGTACCCACCACCTGGCAATTATTATTTCACTATGGCGTGGGCGGGGAGAAGGAGAGAGAGAGTGTATGTGTGTGTGTGTGTGTGTGGAGGTCTGGTCCACTACCTCTACCACCATCCCTCACACCCACCACACACCTACCAACACCCACACACTCCCTCCTACGTATACATTTTTTAATATTTTATTTTTGCCTTTCTCCTATTTTTCTCTCTTGCGTCCCTCCGTAGATCCGTTTGGAGTTTTACGTCCTGGCAACATCTAAGTGTAAAAGTATGGAAATGATATATCCATGTTAAGCGCAGCAGGAATCAAATAAATACGTGGACTAAGTAAATACAGCCCTAACAATAGGACCTGTAGGTATTGCTTATTGTATAAGGGGGCCGGCTCCAGGCTGCCAGTAGGGTTTGCATAAAGGTGGTGGGTGATGTTTGCATTTGGGTGGCCGGTGTTTGCATATGGGTGGTGGGGCTTAGTCCCTACCACCCATCCCTTGCAGGATGTGTCACCACCAGCCCAAGCCAAATTAGTTGAGGCAGAATCCACATAAATAAGAGTGATATTTTGTTGGATGAAATAGTAATAAAATATAGAAAGAGGAGGGTGGGAGAATGAGATGTGATTATGAGAGTGTACCCACCAACATGATACAAAGCTCACTAAGCAGTATCAAATGGCTAACAGATGTAGTAACTCTATAAGTTGGGTTGAATGCTACAATGAATTGTTAGTAAGCTGTCAATAATAGATTCACTGAGCCTGCCTTCCAGAAGGGAATGTGACTGTTAATTATTGTGAGAACGGTTCCATAGAGAGGAAGTTACTTTGCATTCTGGGTAAAGCTTGTTGTCAGGGGAGTGGAGAGTGGTCAAGGTGTATAAGGGGACCACACACTTACCAGGGCATGCATTCATATACTCCGCTAAGCAGGCATGCACGAAGGAGGAGGAGGAGGAGAGGAGAGTAGCATTGCATTGTACCAGTTATTTGTCAGAGAATAAACACCAGCACACTGTCAGTTGTGTTGTGTTTCACTACTCTACCACCACAGAGGACCGGGCTCACTACACAGGAGGAAGCACACAGAAGATATTACATAAGGATGGGTATCCGAATTGTCACAGTGCAGACTCTCTACATGGTTGGTTGGTTGGTTGTTGGAGTTTTACGTCCTGACAACATCTAAGGTCATATCAGGACGGGTACATCCTTGTGACAGTGTGCACTCATGGTTGGTTGGTTGTTGGAGTTTTACGCCCTGACAACATCTAAGGTCGTATCAGGATGGGTACCGACCTATGACAGTGTGCACTCATGGCGACTTTATAGTGCAGCCCCACTGGGAGACCACCAGGCCACCAGCACCATGATCTGACATCCCCCACTCAGTCGCATTATCCTGACACTGAGCCAACCAGTTCTTGCCCTAACCTACTAATGTCAGATGCCTGGCTAGCAGGTGACAAGAATCAATTTGTAAGTCATTGGTTTGACTCGACCAGGATTCGAACCCATGGGCTCAAATCCCACAATCTCCCAAAACATGAGATGGACGCTCAGCTCATTCGGCCATCTTGTGTGGTGCGTGGTTGGTGTTCTGATGGTAAATTGTTCCTCATAACTTAAATGTTAAAAGGGGTGAGGAGAGGAAGGTGGGGGGGGGGGGAGGAATGGCATAAAGGAATAATTTTGTTTCAAATCTACCCACCGTTACAATAAAACAGGTTGGACACAGTGGCCGAATAGGTAGAGTGCAGGCTTTCCGTGCGGAAGGTCAGGTTTTTTAATATCCCACCCGAGTCAAACCAATGACTTACAAAATTAATACTTATCGCTACCTCCCCTGGTGCTCAGCTTTACTAGGATAGGGCAAGGACTGGTTAGCTCAATGTCTAGGACAATGTGATTGAGTCGGAAATCATGGCATTGTCTCCCTATGGGGCAGCACCATAATGTTGGCTTGAGTGCGCACTGTCACAAGTTGGTACCCCACCTGATATAACCTGCGATGTTGCCAGGATGTAAAACGCCAAGAAACAAAACCACAAAACAACCGCTTGGCAGCACTGATGCTGGTCCACAAGGCAAGGAGTTGGTGCGCATGCGCAAACCATGGGGTGATTGCAGGTCGCAACTGTCTACTTCCGGTGTAGAGTGACTTCCGGTTATCAGTTGGTCCTCATGGAGTACTTTGACGAGATAATGCTTGACTGATCCCACAGTGCTTTGTGGCAAAATTCTTCTTTTAAGACCGGGCAGGGACCAAACTGGGGCCAGACAGGATGCCCGAATGAGTTGAGCGTCCGTCTCCTGTTTTGGGAGATCGGCGGGTACGAAACCATGGGGGTTTGAACCGTAGTCGAGCGAAACCAATGACTTAAAACTTCATACTTGTCGCTTCCTAGACAGGCACTCGGCATTATTAGGATAGGGCAAGGACTAGTTGGCTCAGTGTCAGGATAATGAGACTGAGTTGGATATCAGGTCATGGTGCTGGCAGCCTGGTCTCCCAGTGGGGGCAGTACTATAAAGTCACCATGAGTGTGCACTGTCCCAAGTCGGTACCCATCCTGATATGACCTTAGATGTTGCCAGGATATAAAACTCTAACAACCAACCTTGTGCCAAACTTCTTATTTTAACACTGGGCGGAATGGCCGAATTGCAAAGCGCGCTGGCTGGTGTGCGAGGTCATGGGTTTCAATCCAGGCCGATTCAAATCAATGACCTACAAAATAAATATGTATTGCTCCCTAGCCCAGTGCTCTTCATTATAAGAATACAACAAAAAAGTCAAGCTTATTTTATTTAACAATGCCTCTAGAGCACAGTGATTTTTATCATTGGCTATTGGACGTCAAACATATGGTCATTCTCACATATTTATTTGGAGGAAACCCGCTGCTACCACATAGGCTACTACTCTTTCCAAAAAGCAGCAGGGGGTCTTTTATATGCACTTTCCCACAGCCAGGACAGTGCATACCACAGCCTTTGATGAACCAGTTGTGGACCAATGGTTGGAACGGAAAATATCCCAAACTGTAAATGGATCCAATGATTTCCCAGTGGTGCAGCACTATAAAGTCGCCATGAGTGCGCACTCTCACATGCCGGGACCCTTCCTGATATGACCTTAGATGTTGCAAGGACACAAAACAAACAATATAAAAAAGCAATTGTACTGTGCGGCCGAAAGATGGCGCTGACAAAGCGCATTATTCAATGAATAAACTACATCTTAGTAAAAAGAAAAATTAAAATTAAAAAAACTTTGTGGGCGTGGGCTTTAAATGGAGTGAGGAGATTAATGATGAAATACTACAGCCCTATCCATCTTAGCGCAGGGAAGAAAATAAAAAAGTCTATCCTAATTGCACTGAGGATACACCAGCCCCTTCCAAGGTGGTATTCGAAGCGAAGCTCTGTGTCTGGGTACACTGGTCCCCCGGGTTAGGTCGGTTGTTGTAGTTCTACATCCTGGCAACATCTAAGGTCATATCAGGACGGGTAATGACTTGTGACAGTGCACACTCATGGCAACTTTATAGTGCCTGCCCCACTGGGAAATCAGGCCGCCGCCACATGACCCGAAATCCCACTCAGTCACATTATCCTGACACTGAGCTAACCAGTCCTTGCCGTATCTTATTACTGGCAAGCACCAGGCTAGGTACTGACAAATATCAGTTTTATAAGTCATTAGTTTGACTTGACGGGGAACCGAACTCCCGATCTCCCACACGCGAGGCCTGCGCTCTGCCGATTAGGCCACCACGTCAGGTCGTTAGTAGTGGTAGAGTCCAGCGGGTACTTTCTGCTTGCTCGTGTCAATTTTATTAATCTAAATTAATATACCTATAATTACTTTTATGGTACATAATTTTTTTTAAATGGTCTGACTCAGTCGATGCCTGTTAGCAAATCAGAATATTACCAACATAAATAATGAATAAGCTGGACGCAAGAACAAACAATGATACCTCACAGGGTGCACGTCATGTGACCCCCCCCCCCCCCTCCCCCACGCGGTTGTGCTAACTCTTTCACCGACAGATTCTACTTTCGGTGATCTGCAGGTAGCGCCATCTGTTGTCACTTAACGTCATAATTTGTCACCAAATTTACTTAATAACCACAACATCAAACACTTCCAGTAAAACCTCTCTAAATCGACCGATTTTAAGTGATCCATTTAGGGATGTGGTCGGTTTAGAGAGTTGGAATATCCTTACAATGGTATTGTTGGGACCCAAATAAGGCGATCGCTATATAGGGGAGTGGTCGATCTGTCGAGGGGTCGGTATATATTTTACATCCTCTTTTTTTTAAAGCAGACTACTTCAGATCAAAGCAGACGACAGTGGCATTTGATCGTGAATGATTTATAAATACGCTATCATCCCGTATTGAGCGATAACATGAGTGAATGGGGAATATGCAAATGAGGTTCCTCAATGCAATTACGTCAGTGACGTCGGCTGTTGGAGTAGGACGAATTTTACGTGACGTAATTGGGTTAATTTACATAGCCAATGCGCGCCGGTTTCCTAACGTTTTATCGGCGCGTTTCACTAGATTTTACTAAACATTCGACAGCGTAATTTTGTTCAAATTGGAACAGAGACTGGTTTGGTTAAAGTTGTGGCAATGGTGGTTAGAATGTCTAACTTTTTTCTAAATCAGACGCCTAATCTGAAGGTTGGTGGTTTGATTCCCCATACCCCCCCCCCACTCCCACCTCTGCCAATTTGGATTTCCACCGCTGTGTATAACTCACAGCGTCATCAAAGGCCGGTTGCTCTCAGACCATGTCTATGTTGTGTGGGAGGTTAAAAATCCCTTGGGTCGGTCAAAGTGTAGGCTCAGGCTTTCTATCGACAAACTGTCTAATGGTGAAAACAAATCTATTCAGACTTATCCATGATGGGCAGTATAAATCTTCAAGGAAGAAAAAAGAAAAAATCTGATGAAGCATCAAATTTCCAAAACCAAAACACTCACGTAGATTTGATTATAAATATCTCACTTAGATACTGGTGCACTAATTAAGCAATTGTTGCCACATAGAAGGGAACACCAAGTCAATTTAGCACGGCTGTTATTGCATAAACCTATGGTGTTAAAGCCTTGGAGTGTTTGCCAACATTAATTTGCCGAGTTGTCACATCAAATATGTCTAAAGTTAGCCATTTAAATTAAAAGTCATTTTAATCTGAAGTAAAGTAGATTGTAGCGATCAATCTTATGTATTTATCTTAGAAAATTTAATAAATTCAAAACCATCGGACTATGCAACTTTAATTGTTGCCTTCCTATTACCCTAATTAAATCTGATTAAGTTTCGATTGGTATGCAGGTATTGCAGGTATAGCAATACCTCAGGGAGTTTGATGCCCCTGGCTTGCAGAGTTGTAAACCATTGCCTTGTGGTACAGGTTCTTGACAGAACCGAAGGCTAAGGGAGCAAACCCTAAACAGAAAACCATGTCACTCTGGCAGCATTAAGGGCGGTTGTTGTATGGAACTCCCAACATCTCCCGACCAGCCACTGCAGGGACAAATAGTTTTGCGCCTGTCTTGACATGTTCTTGCCGGTGTGAAACCTCTATTTGCTCCCCGAGAGAGTGCCGCTGGTAACTTGCAAAAGCCAGCAGCACTTCAACACTTTTGCAGGCAGCTTTCATGAAATGTCATCATCATCATCATCATGCTGTTGGTCGTGATGCGACAAAGACTGCTTTCATCACTTGTCTGCCGCTCTCCACCTAGCTCTCATTGTGGTTGTACAGCAGACGA
>JASIRB010000945.1:0-33025 GCA_030323885.1 Branchipolynoe longqiensis
TTGATTGATTGGTGGTTGCTTTACGCCGTGTCGGCAGCATAGGCCATATTCACGGCGAGAAATGTTTGTTTTTGTTCAAACCATCGCTTTTACATGTAAAAGCATACAATCAATTTTGTGTCAATGGACACTCATGAATTTTGTAAACTCACAATCATATAGCTAAATAAAAGTCTAAATGATAGTATTATTCACTGATGAAATTTGTTTAAAAACCTATATGAGTTGGTACAAACCAGCTGCCCTCAAAAAGGCTACAAAGAGGCTACGACTAGGAAATCAAAACGGCTTGGTTTCTCAAGTCGTCTTGAAAAACCAAGACGGTTTTTATATAGAAACAAAGAGGCGTGAGCTGTCACAGTCTGCAGCTACTTTAATATTGAGAATGGAAGCTAACAAAATATATCATTAGAATGGGGGTAAGTAGCTCTTCGCAGTTTCTATGAAGAAAATGCTCCTGTGAATAGTATGTTCATAATATTTAATTAAAACTACATTAAAATAAAGAGATAATCTTATTTTGCCTATAACATTTTACTGCTTGTATTCTTGAATTATTCATTTTTACTAGTGAACAACCATGGTCTGTTTAAGAAAGTACTTTTCTTAGAATCAAAATCCTGGACATAGGTAATGAGAAGTAACCAAAAATATGAACAAATCATGATGTATGGCATCATATAAACCATTACTCTAATGTACACACAGGCAGATGGGTTGCTGTTTTAGCAGAAAACACAAGGATGGCCACTGGGTGTGGGTGTGGGTGCAGAGTGGGATTTCTCTCTGTGTGGTATATCCACCACACAGTATATGTGTATGTGCATATACACACATATATATATATGCACACAGATATATATGCATATATATGCATAATTATATACATATACACCCATATATGTGCATATATGTGCATATATACTCATATATATGTGTATATACATATATATACACATATATATGTGTGGATATATGCATATATACATATATTTGCATATATATGTGTAGATGTGCATTTATATGTGTATATATGCGCATATATACACATATATTCACATATACGTATTTATGCATATGTATATGTATATAATGGTATGTTTCTAAGCATATATATGCATAATTATATACATATACACCCATATATGTGGATATATGTGTATATATACTCATATATATGTGTATATCTGCATATATACACATATATACGTGTCTATATATGCATATATACATATATTTGCATATATATGTGTAGATGTGCGTTTATATGTGTATATATGCATATATACTCATATATTCGCATATAAGTATTTATGCATATATGTATATAACAGTATGTTTCTAAGCATATATATGCATAATTATATACATATACATACATTTATGTGGATATATGTGACTATATACACATATATGCAGAATTTTCAGTGCCATAGACAATTCTTTTAAACAATAACATAATTGTGTACATCATTTCTGGTTATTATATAAATAGCACACTCCTCCCAGGTCTATACCCCCTCTTACCAAACTCACTTCCACAACACACCCTTTCACTCTCTTGCCCACAAGTTGGGGATGGGGGTGGAGGGGGGTGCTCCCAGTATGTGCTGGTACTGGTAGTGCCCCTATCCTCAAACTTAAAAACAAGGTTTGGCAGCAGTCATGCCTCAATGACCATGACCCACATCCACCCTAAGTTTATCAGTTAAACAGTTGTGTTGGGGTAACCCTGACAGCCAGACAGGCCAGGCTAGGGGTTACCCCACCTGATGCCTCCTACCCCCCCCCCCCTCAAACACAAAAAGTAAGACAATAGCCACACAGCAACACTGGTCTGCAACCCACACCCCCACCAGCCCACTTCTAGCTACACCATCCTGGTCAGTCATGAATCAATGATGATGTGGTGATATTTATTTAAATTTTATTGAATTTATTTTCAAATTTATTTTTTATTATCCTTACTATTGAATTTTGTTCATATTATTCCTAGCCATATTGATTGCTCGTTATTCACATGCTTTCAGGACCTCCCAGCAATCTGCCACCAGTTGGACCATTGTGGGTTACACTTCCTCTGTAGCTCAGATGGCAGAGTGTTGGTCTCAAGATCAGAGGGTAACCGGTTCGAATCTTGGAACTGCAATACTTTTTTTTTAAAGAATGTCATACTACTTTTTTTGTAATGCATAATTATATCAATATTAATAAATATGCCTTTACCTAACTCGACATTGCTCGAAGTTATCTGACTGGGCTTTACCCGGCTCTACTTTACCCGGCTCAGGTTTACCCGGCTCTGCTTTACATGGCTCTGCTTTACCCGGATCAGCTTTACCCAGGTCAATTTTACCCGACTCGTCTTCACCTGACTCGACTTCACCCCACCCGACTTCACTCGACCCGACTTCACCTGACCCGACTTCACCTGACCCGACTTCACCTGACCCGAGTTCACCCCACCCGAGTTCACCCGACATGACTTTACCCGACTACACTTTACCCCGCTCGCCGTTGCCCACCTCGACGTTACCCGCCTCGATGTTACCTGCCTCGACGTTACCTGCCTCGACATTACACGCCTGGATGTTACCCGCCTCGATGTTACATGCCTTGACGTTACCCGCCTAGACGTTACCCACTTAGAAGTTACCCGCCTCGACGTTACCCGCCTCGACGTTACCCGCCTCAACGTTACCCGCCTCGACATTACCTGCCTCGACGTTACCCACCTCGACATTACCCGCCTCGACATTACCCGCCTCAATGTTACTTGCCTCGATGTTACCCGCCTCGACGTTACCCGCCTCAACATTACCCGCCTCAGCATTACCCGCCTTGACTTTACCCGCCTCGACGTCACCCGCCTCGAGGCGCGGCGTTACCCGCCTCGACGTTACCCGCCTTGACGTTACCCGCCTCAACATTACCCGCCTTGACGTAACCCGCCTCGACGTAACCCGCCTCGACGTTACTCGCCTCGACGTTACCCGCCTTGATGTTACCCGCCTCGACGTTACCCGCCTCGATGTTACCCGCCTCGACGTTACCCGCCTCGACATTACTCATCTTGATGTTACCCGCCTCGACGTTACCCGCCTCGACATTACCCGCCTCGACGTTACCCACCTCGACGTTACCCGCCTCGATGTTACCCACCTCAACGTTACCTGCCTCGACGTTACCCGCCTTGACGTTACCCGCCTCAATGTTACCCGCCTCAACATTACCCGCCTCAACGTAAAGTCCAGGTGGGTAACATCACGTCGGGTAATGTTGGGTCGGGTAAACTTGTGTCAGGTAAACTCGGGTCAGGTAAAGTGAGGTGAGGTAAAGTCGGGCCGGGTAAAGTGTGGTCGGGTAAAGTGTGTGGTCGGGTAAAGTGTGGTCAGGTAAAGTTGGGTCGGGTAAACTCGGGTCAGGTAAACTCGGGTCAGGTAAAGTGAGGTGAGGTAAAGTCGAGTCGGATAAAGTGTGGTCGGGTAAAGTGTGGTCGGGTAAAGTGAGGTCGGGTGAACTCAGGTCGGGTGAAGTCGGGTCGGGTAAAGTCTGGTCAGGTAAAGTCGGGTCGGGTAAAGTTGGTTCGGGTAACGTTTAGGCGGGTAACGTCGAGGTGGGTAACGTCAAGTCGAGCCGCGGTAAACTCGAACCGGGGTAAAGTCGAGCTGGGCTAAAGTCGACCGGGGTAAAGTTGACCCGGGGTAAAGTCGAGCCTGGTAAATTTGACTAATATTAATATAATTATGCATTTAAAAAAAAATTATTAAGACATTCTTTACAAAAAAAGTATTCTAGTTCCAAGATTCGAACAAGTTACCCTCTGATCTTGAGACCAACACTCTGCCATCCCAGAGTGGTCCAATTGGTGGCAGAATGCTGGGAGGTCCTGACAGCATGTGAATAATGAGCAAAGAAATATGGATAGAAATAATCTGAAAAAAAATTAAAAGTAAGGATAATAAATAAATCAATTTAAATATAAATTAAATTAAATTTAAATAAATATCACCACATCACACATGTGTATGGGTGGTGGGGGAGGTGTCAGGTGGGGCAACCATGCATGACTACCACTAACCTGGTCTATATGGCTGACAGGGTGACACCAACACAAAGAAGCTAGGGTGGGGATGCATCTGTAAACTGACTAACTGAAAAACTTAGTGGGGATGTGGGTCATGGTCATTGATCCATGACTGCTGCCAAACCTTGTTTTTAAGTTTGACGATAGGGGTACTACCAGTACCAGTATATCCATACATCCATACATATATGTATATATGCACATATAGATGCCCATATATACACATATATACATGTATATATGTGTATATATGTGTGTATATACATACCTACATGTATGTATGTGAATATATGTGCATATATACACATATATACACATATATATGCGTATATATGTGTATATGCATATACATATATGTGTATATATGCGTATATATGCGTATATATATACGCATATATATACATATGTACATGTATATATGTGTACATATGCATATATATGCACATATAAGCACATATATGCGTGTATATCACTATATGTTTATAATTATGCCTATATATGCATATATATATGCATATATATATACATGTATATTCTGTCTGTATATGCACATACACATATTGTATGGTGGATATACCACACAGAGAGAAATCCCACTTTGCACCAACACCCGCACACACACACACCCACACCCAACCCACATCCACACCCAACTCCAGTGGCCATCCTTGTGTAATAGACTGCTAAAACAACAACCCATCTGCGTGTGTACATTAGAGTAATGGCATATATGATGCTATTCATCATGATTTGTTCATATTGTTGGTTATTTCTCATTAACTATGTCCATGATTTTGATTCTAAGAAAAATACTTGTTTAAATAGACCATGGTGTTTCACCAGTAAAAATGACTAATTCAAGAATAAAAACAGCACAATGTTATAGGCAAAATAAGATTATCTCTTTATTTTAATGTAGTTTTAATTGAATATTATTAACATACTATAGACAGGAGCATTTTCTTCATAGAAACTTTGAAGAGCTACTTATAGCCATTTTAATGATGTATTTTGTTAGGTTCCGTCCTCAATATTAAAGTAGTGGCAGACTGTGACAGGTCACCCCTATTTGTTTCTATATGTAAACTGTCTTGGTTTTTCAAAACGTCTTGATTTTTCAAGACGATTTGAAATCCAAGACGTGGCCCCAACTGCTCACATTGGCACACATGGAACCCACACGAACCCGACACGTATGTATACTTGTGGCTGAAGTTGCATAATCCGATGTAAACATAGTTTTAAAACTAAAATGTTTACCAAATTTGGTCCTATATCTGTAACTAATATATTGGCGGAGTCATCAATCACTTCTGTGGGGATTGTCCATTTAGGACTGGCATTGCTTTGGAGGTCCTACACAGCTCTGACACAGCTCTGACACAGCTCTGACTGATGACAGTGTGACACAGTTAATGCAACAATGGTGTATTATACTTGGCTTCAACTGAGGTGAATGCACCAATTATTTCTCATGCTGGCACTTCAAATATTTCCAAAGTTGCTCAATTCTCATGAAGGTTAATGTGATGTCGATAGAGACAGTTTTAATTGTCATTCTAATATATTAAAACACATGTTCTAAATCAATTAATGTTGACAACTTTAATATGGTTCTTGCCCGAGGCCCTTCAGCAATGGAGTGCTGGTTCCGGCGTGCAGGGCTGCTGCATGGACCATGCTGGGATACAAGGTCCGTGCAGGGCTGCTGCACGGACCTTGCTGGGATACATGGTCCGTGCAGGGCTGCTGCACGGACGTTGCTGGGATGCATGGAGAGTTGTGTACATCGAATCCACCTAGTAAAATCTCCCACCCAAGTCGACAAGTACCGCAAATAAAATATAATATTTGATGCAATTCGCTTCAAAGGAGGTGCATGTTTTGATGGGAAAATGCTTCACCAAAATCTCAACAATGAGTGAATACAGAGTGAATGCAAACAAACTGGTGTCTTTCTGCCTCATTAGTGGTCGTGATAATCCGCAGAGGACGGTCTGTAAACCAGCAGCTGAAACAGCCCTGAAACAGACACGGCCTTTAGACGGGACATCTGTTAAATACGAGGTAGAACGCACAGTTTTCGTATCATAGAATGCTTTTGTAAGGGTCAAGAAAAATAGAAAGAAGAAAGGTCGAATGGAAGACCTTACCTGTGGATGCACATTCAGAGCCAATAGAGGCAAGCTTTAATAGCTCATCGCTCAACCCATTGGTTCAGAATTGTTGCCATTATCGAAGTCAGATGCTGGTGTATTCGGAGTTACGACAAATAAAGGTATATTATTTAACTCTAGCGTATACACGAACAAGACAAGGCATGGTTTGGATGAGAAGTTCTCTGACTGGCGCATACGAAAAGGCCCAAAACTCCCCCAGACAGAGCGGAGCGACAAACAAGCCCCCCCCCCTTAGTTGCCTGCCGTGCATATGTTGGCCAGCTTGGCAGATGGCCGGAAGTCCACCGCTAATCTCTCTGAAACTGACGCTTTCAAGTACTCATAGACTGTGTCAGAATGCCAGTCTCCCCTTTCTTTGATCTCAATAATCGATGTACCACTCTGCTCCAGGAAGGTCCCCCCCTCCCGGCACAGGCTGTGCGATGAGAACTGCCCCGGCCCCAAGTAAGCCTTAGCTGATAGCTACTTTATAGCCGAAAGGTAGTAGCTGTAAGGTAGCGGAACAGAACCCTGCCCCTTATGCAGCCTGAATGCCAGATCCCCCTGGCGTGGGGGCGTGGCATCAAAGTACCTTTTGACCCAGTGTACTGCGCACAGCGCCGTCTGTGCAACCCTTGAGACAGGGATCAGGTGCACCCTCTCCCAATACTGGATTGTTTTAGATCTGCAGATCTTTATCAGCATGCCCCACCCGTGGAAACACATGTCCGACCTGAATAAGGCCACATCCGACTGAGTTAAGTGACACTCACGGAGGAACGCTCTAAACGATAGCAGCATCGCTGCACGGACCGCAATATGGCCTTGTGATGGAAACATGTACCCAAACATTAATAGTAACTGAGTTGGCAGGAGCGGGTTCGCCTGACTTGTGGCATCCCCCAGCGTCCTGCGTATGGCTGCCATGCATTTTTCAGACTGTGGTGATCATCGTCTACCGGGACATAACCCATATCTTTAAGGTGGTTATTTACGGCGCTTACATACTGGCATATCGAACTGAAGCACATGCGCTGCCCCAAATATGACATGTTCAAAAATACCTGCTTAGCGTCACAAGGATAAGGTTGCAATTGATCACCGAATAACCCACAAAAGTACAGGTAAGACTTCACCCGAACTGACCTCATATGCTTCGTCAAGTGAGCATAGTGGGCCCCTTCTAAGGCCGCACTCTCCTTCTTTAACTTGAACCAATCTGGAATGTCAACAGTGAAACATGTCATGACAGCATAATCTGGCTGCGTCGTCGGCATCCCTTATACAAGCGATTCTCCTGAATTGGTCCAGCTGATTAAGGCGGTCACATATTGTGTTGAATTTGGTGTTAATGTATACCGATTGTATGTCAAAGTTAAATTCAACCGAGGCCTAGAAAATCAACCTGAACCAGGCCATCATGGTTTTATTCCTACTGCGCCCCGTGTTGAGAGCCGACTGAACCTGTGTGTTGTCGGATATGAACAAAACGGTCCTGTCCGACCAATCCTGTCGCCACCTGCGGGACCCTGCTAGGATGGGCCAGAGTTCTAACACATTTACGTTATCAGTCTGACACCCGCCATCCCTGGAGCCTGTGAAATGGTGACCCAACCATGAGTGAATCCCCTTCTCCCACCTGAACTCGAAGTAACCGGCCAACAAGTCATCACAGTGTAGGGTGCTGAAGCCGAACTGTGATGCATTACTGTAGACTGATATCACTGGTACGCCCAAACTAATTATGTTTGCTTTGCCATTAAACGTACCCGCAAATTCCAGCCACCAGCGCAGATCCAACCTGAAATCGTCATTTAGTCACACCTTGTGGTGTCGTTCAAAGGGGCTGTCACATTACGGCGTATGGCGGGAGCGTATTGAAAACCTACGTACGCCATCGGGTGCCACTTTCGGGTGTGTTTGAGCGTATGAGGAGCGTATGAAGAGCGTATGCGTAGCGTATGCGTAGCGTATGTGTAGCGTATGGGAGCGTATGGGAGCGTGCTGTGACATTTTTTGACAGTATGGGCCATACGCCCTCATAGGTCGCGTTTTTTTGAGCATGCACAAAAAAATTTGGACGGACGGATTTATGAAAGCGTATGGCGGCGTATGCATCATAGGCTTCACATACGCCGGCGTGTTGCGGCACTGGCGGCGTATGCGTAGCGTATGCGTAGCGTATGCGTAGCGTATGCGTAGCGTATGCGGCGTATGGCGACGTATATGACGTAAGCCGCTACGCCGCCATACGCTCCCGCCATACGCCGTAATGTGACAGCGCTTACCCCCGAATCCACCAGGTCGTAGACCGTACAAGAAAAAGTCCTGCCCCCGTGTATCACCTTGCAGCAGTGTGCTAGCATCCCTTCCTCTGGCGCATAAAACTTGATAAGAGCGCCCTTAATTTTACCCGCTTGTCTAAGGGGAGCCTCAGCTCCATCTTCATCGCATCGATATCTATGCCCAGAAATCTGCACATCTGTGCTGCCAGTGTTAGTTTCTTGAAAATGACGTAGAACCCCATTCTACATAACACTCCCATCAGTACCCCATGTGCTACCCAGCATTTCTCGGTCGAGTCCCCCACCACACAGAACTCGTCCAGGTAGTTGAAACACCTGGTGACACCTTCCCTAGATAAACAAAGTACAACAAAATCGCTTATTTTGCTAAATACATAAGGGCTGCTGCTTAATCCCATACACGAGCGGTTGTCCCGCATAAATACCACTCCCGAACCGAAATCCCAGGCAAGCCCTTGCCTCTCCCGACAAAACAGATACAATACTACTAATGAGATGAGGAATATTCAAGTATATAATATTGATTGCTTCGAGTTCAGGAGGGAGAAGGGGATTCAGTCATGGTTGGGTCACCATTTCACAGGCTCCAGGGACGGCAGGTGTCGTACTGTTGACATGTAATTACCTTCCACCAATATCCCCGTTACATCTTCCACCAAGTTATAGGAGAAATTATTCCGACACTGGTCGATGTAGTTGCTTACACACGTGCCATCCAGACTTGAGCAGTCCACTATGGCCCTGAAATCGCCGTGCCCCTTTGGTACGCCTCCCATGGCGTGGATACACAGACATGGCTCATCAATGACTGTGACATTCCCTCTGTAATATATGCATAAAGGCATCCAGGCACGTGTGAAGAACAAAGGATATGCTAATGAGATGACGTCATAGACAAAGCGTGCCGGCACTTCAGTGCGCTGGATGGTGAATAAAGCATTCAGTATCCAGAAGTCAAAGTGTTCAGACGTTGTACTTTTACATGGTATCAGATGAGGAAGAATACCGCCCAGTCTCAGGCCGCTAGGACAGTTCATCCTCTGCAACAATGCATGATCGAACTGGAAGACATGGATCAGAGCATATGATATATATGCCACTGCTGCAGGTGTCAGTAATGAAGACAGAACGAGTGCAAGCTTTATTTTTCTTCACGTCACCGGCGAGGAAGTGCAAAAGATCTTTGCCAATATGTCCATCGCCCTCGCTGAACGAGACTAGATCGGACTGCTCACTGACGCTTTTCAGGCATATTGTACTGGTAAAAGCAACTTAATAATATCACGCTACCGTTTTAATTCTCATAACCAAGCTACTGAGAACATGTCGCTGTTGTGCGATCGGTTAGTGGCTGGCCTGAAGAACACGAATCTGAGGAACAAAATGCTACAGACAGCTGATCTAACGTTGGAAAAATGCATAAACATGTGCGAGCTCAGTGAGTTCAGTTCTGATCAGTTGGAGGACAAAAAATCAGATGTTGAAGTCAAGGAAGTCAATTTTCTAAATAGATATGCGACTGCACGTACCGGTGCACCGGTGGTTCATCCATCTGGGCCGCCATCTTGGAAATCGCTATCTTGGAAGGCTGGCGGCGCCGGTGCAGGTGAGTTCAAGATCCACTGTCAGAACTGTGGCTACGAACACCACTGGGGAGTCTGCCCAGCGAAAGGCAAAGCTTGCATTGCTTGTAAGAAGATCGGGCACTTCGGAAAGGTCTGCCGGAGCAGACCGGACAGAGTCAACGAATTGACCGTCGAAGAGCCCGACCCTCACAATGCTGAGCAAGACCCAGATCTGGCGGAAGTCAATGTGTTGATGACAGATCTGTTTGTTGGCACCGTTGACCATGGCACTGGACGCGATGACGAGCTCTGGTATGCGACCGTAAGAGTGAACGGTCATCCAGTCAAGTTCAATCTTGACACCAGTTCAGAGGCAAGCGTTCTGCCAGGGAACATCTTCGACAGAGTGACACTGGGTCGGCTGATGAACACCCGCTGTTCGCTTTTGACTTTTTCGGGGCATTGGATCACCCCAGACGGTGAGGCAGTAATCGGGATCGATGGCAGACACTTCACGTTCCAAGTGGTGCGGAACTGTCAACCGATTCTGACCAAGCAGGCTTGTGTTGTGTTGAACTTGTTGGGGCGTGTCGACGAGGTGCATTCCGATGTGCCGATGAACATTTCCATACCGAGTGACGACCACAGTTCGTGAGCCGAACATCTGACACGTTGTCCCAAGCACACAGTGCCAATGTAGGTCATGCTGACCTGTTTGACGACACACTCAGTGTCACTGCAGTGGACATGCAATCATCCAGTCTGTTAAGTAAAATTGTCCGAGAGTATGAAAGAGATGCATCGATGTCCATGTTGATAACACAGATTGAAAGTGGGTGGGACACTACGCGCATACAAACACCTCCATGTCTAAGACAGTACATTCCATACAAAGATGAGCTTACAGTAGAGAACAACTTAGTTATGAAAGGCAATCGGGTTGTGGTACCTCCAAAGCTCCGCGGTGAAATGATTGAAGCATTGCATGAGACGCACTTAGGTATCACTAAGTCTAAGCAGTTGGCATGTGACTGCATGTTCTGGCCTAACATAAATAAACAAATTGAGGACAAAGTCAGTCGGTGTGATACATGCCAGAATAATGGTAAAAGTTTGCACAACGAACCTTTGGTAAACCACCCGATAATATGTCAAACTTACGAAAAAATAGGTCCAGATTTATTTGAGATTAATCATGAAAATGACCTGATAACTGTAGATTATTGATAACTGTAGAAGTATCCTGAGGTAACGTTGAAATATACGGCGTCTGTAACAGACATCGAGGCTATGAAGGATAACTTTGCAAGACATGGTATTCCGAGCCATGTGATTTCGGACAATGGTCCGCAGCTTAAGAGCCACGAGGATAAAGAATTTGCAAAACACTATGGGTTCATGGCCACGTATTCGAGTCCGCAATACGCCCGAAGTGATGGCCAAGTCGAGAGATTTGTGCAATGGTAAAAAACATGTTAAAGAAATGCTTAGACATGAAGTCAGACTTTCAGTTAGCTTTGTTAAATTACAGAAACACTCCGTTGCCCTTCTTGAATGCATCTCCGGCTAAGCTGCTCATGGGCAGAAGGCTGAGAGGGACATTGGCCATGGCGGAAACAAATTTAATACCCGAAACACAAAACCCGAAGAAAGGACAGACAGCAAAACAACAGCAGAGTCAGAAAAGTTTTCATGACAAGAAGTGCAGTAAAGCACACAAACCAATGAGAACTGGTGACAATGTCAAGTATAGGAATCATGCAGGAGAGTGGAAGAAAGGGGTGATTCTGGGGCGTATAGGGGTGTCGGGTAGAGAATATCAAATTTTGAACGAGTCGGGAAATATGTTGTTAGAACAGGGTGCAGATTATAAGGGCGCCAGAAGGGAGGCAGCCCGAGCTAGTCCGGCAGGCACAAAGTGTGTCAGTGGCGCAGTTGAATGTAAACAATGCGGCTAATCTAACTAGGTCAGGCTGGGTGATTAGACCGGCAGACAGGTTAGACCTGTGAGTTAGTCAGTTGGGAACTGTAGAGACATATAAACACATGTGCATGTTAGGTTGAGATTGTTCGTATTATTGAGTCATATTGTACTTTTGTTGTGACAAGCCAGACATTATGTCGTATAGGAGGCTAAGCAGCCAGACATTTCAAAGGACACCAGTGACATTGTGCACTCGCTAAACCTGTGGTTAAAGCTAAGTACCCGTGATATTTTCTTGTATTATTGTCTTGCACTGTATTTTAAACATGTAGACTTGGTGTGACGAGGACGATTTTGAAACATTTCATGTCTCAGAAATACTTTGAGGGGGGATGTAATATATGCATTAAGGCATCCAGGCACGTGTGGAGAACAAAGGATATGCTAATGAGATGACATCCTAGACAAAGCGTGCCAGCGGTTCAGTACCCTGGACGGTGAATAAAGCATTCAGTATCCAGAAGTCAAAGTGTTCAGACGTTGTACTTTTACACCCTCCTCCAGCTCGGCCCTCAGGCAGTCTGACATAACCCACCCCACCTCCCCTTTTGTTATGGACCCATAGTTCGCTTTAATATAAGCGCTGTCACATGAATCATTAATGACCTTAAAACCAAAATATGCACCTTGCAATATGTAGTCATCGTCTGGGTCCACCTCGCCTCTGCAAAAACATTTGACATATATTCGACATGGTCTTAATTGGGCCCAAGCCCCTTCTATATAGGATACACAGTTACAATAACCTGCAAAACAATCATCGTATACATTGATAGATCTCTCCGACCAAGAGCAACGACTGTCACAATCCACCACCCATAAAGTACATACAAGTCCCGAGTCGGCTATGGTGGCTCGCTCTAACACCCTCAGCCAGTCTTTATTACGGTTATTTAAATGAGGGTGGTCAGCACTGAAGTTCCTCGAGGTGCGGCCCGACCCCCGACCCCCGACCCCCGACCCCCGACCGCCGACCTGGTGAGGTGAGTGGAGGAGAGTGACCAGGTGAGATGAATGGAGGAGAGTGACCATGTGAGGTGAGTGGAGGAGAGGTGACCGGGTGAGGTGACTGGAGGAGAGTGACCGGGTGAGGTGAGTGGAGGAGAGTGACCAGGTAAGCTGAGTGGAGGAGAGTGACCGGGTGAGGTGAGTGGAGGGGAGTGACCGGGTGAGGTCATTGTGATGTCACAGTGTGAGAATTGTGTGAGGTTATTGTGATGTCACGGCATGAGAATTGTGTGAGGTTATTGTGAGGTCACGGTGTGAGAATTGTGTGAGGTCACAGTGTGAGGTCACCGTGAGGTCAATGTGATGTTTCAATTTGAGGTCACTGTGACCTCTCCGTGAGGTTTCTGTGATATCACTGTGATGTCATGGTGACCTCAAATTGTTGACTGGGTAGGGAGGTGTCTGTGTGGTTAATACTTCGCCACGACTGAAGGATATATAAGGAGGTGTCTGTGTGGTCACTACTTTGCCATGACTGAAGGATATAGAGGGAGGTGAGTGTATGGTCACTACTTCGCCACGACTGAAGGATATATAGGGAGGTGTCTGTGTGGTCACTACTTCACGACTGAAGGATATAGAGGTAGGTGTCTGTGTGGTCACTACTTCGGCATGACTGAAGGATATATAGGGAAGTGTCTGCGTGGTCACTACTTTGTCACGACTGCAGCCATTAACCATGTGGAACACACGTGTATAGCATCATTTAGTATACAACGGCGTCATCGCTTCGTATCGCCGCCAAACACAACCCAGTTTATATAGATTGGTACTTATTTAATGCGAACAGAGATACTCCATGTCCTTCAAACATCTCACAAAGGTTTTTTTCAAGGATGGACCGAGGTCTGTCAAATGGGAAGCTGATCCGCACAGACTCGAAAGAAGCTGAGCATGACGGAGCGGCTGTTGACCCTCTCTGATCATCCTCACCTGGTGGATCACAGGTGCACTGTTCAGGAGAAATGCTTCAGACATGTCATGGTTGGTGAGTTCCCACACCGAGCTACACAGGATGCCTGCAGGTTGGTGAGTTCCCACACTGAGCTACACGGGATGCTTGCAGGTTGGTGTGTTCCCACACTGAGCTACACAGGATGCCTGCAGGTTGGTGAGTTCCCACACCGAGCTACACAGGATGCCTGCAGGTCGGTGAGTTCCCAGACCGAGCTACACAGGATGCCTGCAGGTTGGTGAGTTTCCACACTGAGCTACACAGGATGCCTGCAGGTTGGTGAGTTCCCACACTGAGCTACACGGGATGCCTGCAGGTTGTTGAGTTCCCACACTGAGCTACATGGGATGCCTGCAGGTTGGTGAGTTCCCACACTGAGCTACACGGGATGCCTGCAGGTTGGTGAGTTCCCACACTGAGCTACACAGGATGCCTGCAGGTTAGTGAGTTCCCACACTGAGCTACACAGGATGCCTGCACGTTGGTGAGTTCCCACACCGAGCTACGCGGGATGCCTGTAGGTTGGTGAGTTCCCACACTGAGCTACACGGGATGCCTGCAGGTTGTGATCCCACACCGAGCTACACGGGGTGCCTGCAGGTTGGAGTTCCCCGCTGAGCTACACGGGATCCTGCAGGTTGGTGAGTTCCCACACTGAGCACACAGGATGCCGCAGGTTGGTGAGTTCCCACACTGAGCTACACGGGATGCCTGCAGGTTGGTGATTCCCACACTGAGCTACACAGGCTGAGTTCCACCTGACTACACGGATGCCTGCAGGTTGGTGAGTTCCCACACTGAGCTACACGGGATGCCTGCAGGTTGGTGAGTTCCCACACTGAGCTACACGGGATGCCTGCAGGTTGGTGAGTTCCCACACTGAGCTACACGGGATGCCTGCAGGTTGGTGAGTTCCCACACTGAGCTACACGGGATGCCTGCAGGTTGGTGAGTTCCCACACCGAGCTACACGGGATGCCTGCAGGTTGGTGAGTTCCCACACCGAGCTACACAGGATGCCTGCAGGTTGGTGAGTTCCCACACTGAGCTACAGCGGATGCCTGAGGTGGTGATTCCCACACTGAGCTACACGGATGCCTGCAGGTTGGTGAGTCCCACACTGAGCTACACGGGATGCCTGCAGGTTGGTGAGTTCCCACACTGAGCTACACGGATGTCTGCAGGTTGGTGAGTTCCCACACCGAGCTACACGGGATGCCTGCAGGTTGGTGAGTTCCCACACTGAGCTACACGGGATGCCTGCAGGTTGGTGAGTTCCCACACTGAGCTACACGGGATGCCTGCAGGTTGGTGAGTTCCCACACTGAGCTACACGGGATGCCTGCAGGTTGGTGAGTTCCCACACTGAGCTACACGGGATGCCTGCAGGTTGGTGAGTTCCCACCTGAGCTACACGAGCGGTTGTGAGTTCCCACATAGGCCTGCAGGTTGGTGAGTTCCACACGACTACCGGATGCCTAGGTTGTGATTCCACACACACACGCCTGGGTTTGAGTTCCCACACGAGCTACACAGGATGCCTGCAGTTGGTGAGTTCCCACACTGAGCTAAACGGATGCCTGCAGTTGGTGAGTCCCACACTGAGCTACACGGGATGCCTGCAGGTGGGGTCCCACACCGAGCTACACGGGATGCCTGCAGGTTGGTGAGTTCCCACACTGAGCTACACAGGATGCCTGCAGGTTGGTGAGTTCCCACACTGAGCTAGACGGGATGCCTGCAGGTTGGTGAGTTCCCACACCGAGCTACACAGGATGCCTGCAGGTTGGTGAGTTCCCACACCGAGCTACACGGGATGCCTGCAGGTTGGTGAGTTCCCACACCGAGCTACACGGGATGCCTGCAGGTTGGTGAGTTCCCACACCGAGCTACACGGGATGCCTGCAGGTTGGTGAGTTCCCACACTGAGCTACACGGGATGCCTGCAGGTTGGTGAGTTCCCACACTGAGCTACACGGGATGCCTGCAGGTTGGTGAGTTCCCACACTGAGCTACACGGGATGCCTGCAGGTTGGTGAGTTCCCACACCGAGCTACACGGGATGCCTGCAGGTTGGTGAGTTCCCACACCGAGCTACACGGGATGCCTGCAGGTTGGTGAGTTCCCACACCGAGCTACACGGGATGCCTGCAGGTTGGTGAGTTCCCACACTGAGCTACACGGGATGCCTGCAGGTTGGTGAGTTCCCACACTGAGCTACACGGGATGCCTGCAGGTTGGTGAGTTCCCACACTGAGCTACACGGGATGCCTGCAGGTTGGTGAGTTCCCACACTGAGCTACACAGGATGTCTGCAGGTTGGTGAGTTCCCACACTGGCTACACGGGATGCCTGCAGGTTGGTGAGTTCCCACACTGAGCTACACGGGATGCCTGCAGGTTGGTGAGTTCCCACACTGAGCTACACGGGATGCCTGCAGTTGGTGAGTTCCCACACTGAGCTACACGGGATGCCTGCAGGTTGGTGAGTTCCCACACTGAGCTACACGGGATGCCTGCAGGTTGGTGAGTTCCCACACCGAGCTACACGGGATGCCTGCAGGTTGGTGAGTTCCCACACCGAGCTACACGGGATGCCTGCAGGTTGGTGAGTTCCCACACCGAGCTACACGGGATGCCTGCAGGTTGGTGAGTTCCCACACCGAGCTACACGGGATGCCTGCAGGTTGGTGAGTTCCCACACCGAGCTACACAGGATGCCTGCAGGTTGGTGAGTTCCCACACGAGCTACAGGGGCCTGCAGGTTGGTGAGTTCCCACACTGAGCTACACGGGATGCCTGCAGGTTGGTGAGTTCCCACACTGAGCTACACAGGATGTCTGCAGGTTGGTGAGTTCCTACACTGAGCTACACAGGATGCCTGCAGGTTGGTGAGTTCCCACACTGAGCTACACGGGATGCCTGCAGGTTGGTGAGTCCCCACACTGAGCTACACGGGATGCCTGCAGGTTGGTGTGTTCCCACACTGAGCTACACCGGATGCCTGCAGGTTGGTGAGTTCCCACACTGAGCTACATGGGATGCCTGCAGGTTGGTGAGTTCCCACACCGAGCTACACGGGATGCCTGCAGGTTGGTGAGTTCCCAGACCGAGCTACACGGGATGCCTGCAGGTTGGTGAGTTCCCACACTGAGCTACACAGGATGCCTGCAGGTTGGTGAGTTCCCACACTGAGCTACACGGGATGCCTGCAGGTTGGTGAGTCCCCACACTGAGCTACACGGGATGCCTGCAGGTTGGTGTGTTCCCACACTGAGCTACACCGGATGCCTGCAGGTTGGTGAGTTCCCACACTGAGCTACATGGGATGCCTGCAGGTTGGTGAGTTCCCACACCGAGCTACACGGGATGCCTGCAGGTTGGTGAGTTCCCACACCGAGCTACACAGGATGCCTGCAGGTTGGTGAGTTCCCACACTGAGCTACACGGGATGCCTGTGGGTTGATGAGTTCCCACACCGAGCTACACGGGATGCCTGCAGGTTGATGAGTTCCCACACCGAGCTAGACGGGATGCCTGCAGGTTGGTGAGTTCCCACACTGAGCTACACGAGATGCCTGCAGGTTGGTGAGTTCCCACACTGAGCTACACAGGATGCCTGCAGGTTGGTGAGTTCCCACACTGAGCTACACAGGATGCCTGTGGGTTGATGAGTTCCCACACCGAGCTACACGGGATGCCTGCGGTGGAAGTGTGAACGCTGACCCAGTCTGCCACATCCACACGAATGTCGGTAGAGCGCAGGCTTCCCATATGGAAGGTCGTAAGTTTGAATGCCGGCCGAGTCAAATCAATGACCTACAAAGTCTATACTTGTTGCTATGTAGCCTGGTGCTCGGCATTTCTAGGATAGGGCAAAGACTGGTTAGTTCAATATCAGGATAATGTGACTGAGTGAGTAATTACATCACGGTACCGTCGGCCCGGTCTCCTCAGAGGGGCAGCACTATAAAGTTGCCTTGAGTGCACACTGCCACAAGTCGGTACCTGTCTTGATATGACAATAGATGCTGTAGGCATGTTGGCTTTAATCAAATACTGCATAATGTCTCACGAGGCTGAAGCTGTGGAATAGTTTCACAGACTTTGTCACTGAAAGAGCTTGAAAATATTCTGAGTATACATAAGGTTTGGAAATGTTCATGTTTTTCTCTGATCTATGTATTCTGTAGTTACCCACACATCACCCAGCTTCTGTAGCATTCCATCCTCTTTTATTTCAACTAATTTCTCTATTGTATTCCCTCATGAGAAACAGCCTGACTTGTTTTTCTAAGTACGATATCGGTGGGAAACAGATGCTCCAGCGTTACAAACATTATTTTGATGAATAGAAACATTTTCTAAAGAAAGAAAAACTCCGCAATTTTAATTGGTTGATGAGTAGCAACTTCTCCCTGAAAGAAATTGGGATAAATACATGAAAAAAGTAAAAACTCCAGAAAGAAAAACCACTAGGAAATAGGGTTGTAATGCGAAAACATCTGCATGATAATAACTTGCTATTCGATATCTGTAATGGTAAGGGGGAAGGGGGATTAAAATGGACACAACAATATCTGTAATATTGGATGTGATGAATGTATTATCTACTGTGTATGTTTGAACTAAAATTAAAATTACACAGCTAATCAAATTTCTCTCAAATTGCAACAATTTAAAAGTTCGTAGGAGAATATCTTTAACACATTTTAAATCTGCTTTGACTATTATTCCCATGAGACCATTACCCTACGAATCAGGAGCAGACCTCACTGACCTTCAAATAGCAAATCAAATTGCATAGAAGCTGCACCTTTGGCATAGTTTTACACATTCGCCACAGGAGGCGCCACAAGCACAGTGATAACACTGAAATCGGCGTTTGGTCTATGTTAATCAAGTCAGTGCATGAGTACTTAGTCGAATGCGACCACAATTAGTTTGAAGCTAAAGTACCTGCGTGTTTCTGTTAGGTATATATCTGCATCCCCCAAGTTTCATCAGAGGCCTGGTCGCCATCCATCTATATAGAAACCATATTTGTCAATACACATGCCGGGATGATTTCCACCTGCACCAGCTGTGCACGTTGCTGTTATCACCAGAACTGCGGTGGGATACCAAACGGAGACCAGCAGTGCCACGACTCAGAGAAGAGCCGCATGGTTGTGTGCAGTCGGGGAAAGTCCACCTCCTTCACGGGCCCCCACGCCGCGTGTCGGCATGTTCAGGCCCACCACGCTGCATGTCGGAATGTTCAGGCCCACCACGCCGCGTGTCGGCATGTTCAGGCCCACCACGCCACGTGTCGGCATGTTCAGGCCCACCACGCCACGTGTTGGCATGTTCAGGCCCACCACGCCATGTGTCGGCATGTTCAGGCCCACCACGTCACGTGTCGGCATGTTCAGGCCCGCCACGCCGCATGTCGGCATGTTCAGGCCCACCACACCACGTGTCAGCATGTTCAGGCCCACCACGCCGCATGTCGGCATGTTCAGGCCCAGCATGCCACATGTCGGCATGTTCAGGCCCACCACGCCACGTGTCGGCATGTTCAGGCCCACCACGCCACATGTCGGCATGTTCAGGCCCACCACACCACATGTCGGCATGTTCAGGCCCACCACACCACGTGTTGGCATGTTCAGGCCCACCACGCCGCGTGTTGGCATGTTCAGGCCCACCACGCCGCGTGTCGGCATGTTCGGGCCCACACCCTGTGGTGGTTTGTTCACGCCCACACCCTGTGGTGGCTTGTTCGGGCCCACACCAGATGCTGGCTGGTTCAGGCCCACACACAGGTGGTGGCTTGTTCAGGCCCACACCGGGTGGCGGCTTGTTCAGGCCCACACCGAGTGGTGGCTTGTTCGGGCCCACACCGGGTGGCAGCTTGTTGGGCCCACACCTTGTGGCAGGTTGTTTGGGCCCAGACGAAGTGGCGGGTTGTTTGGTCCTACACCGGGTAGTGGCTTGTTGGGCCAACACTGGGTCACAGCTTGTTGGGCCCACACCGGGTGGTGGATTGTTGGGCTCACACCCTGTGGTAGGTTGTTTGGGCTTACACTGGGTGACGGGTTGTTCAGGCCCATGCTGGGTGTCAGCTTGTTCAGGCCCACACTGGGTGGTGGGTTGTTCAGGCCCACACCGGGTGGCAGGTTGTTCAGGCCCACACCGGGTGGCGGGTTGTTCAGGCCCACACCGGGTGGCGGGTTGTTTGAGCCCACACCAGGTGGTGGGTTGTTTGGGCCCACACCGGGTGACAGGTTGTTCAGGTCCACACCGAGTGGTGGGTTGTTCGGGCCCACACCGGGTGGCGGCGTGGTGCTGCTGCAGGTGGTGCGTGCTTGCCGGTCCTTGTTTGCAGGACCACACCTCTCCTGATGTGTCCCAATCAGCCTGAGTGAGACCTGCATAGAGCAAGTGTCAAGTGGGCTTGTTGGCCCGACACTGGGTCGCAGCTTGTTGGGCCCACACCGGGTGGCGGGTTGTTTGGGACCACACCTGGTGGCGGGTTGTTTGGGACCACACCTGGTGGCGGGTTGTTTGGGCCCACACCGGGTGACGGGTTGTTCGGGCCCACACCAGGTGGCATGTTGTTCAGGCCCACACTGGGTGACGGGTTGTTCAGGCCCACACCGGGTGGTGGGTTGTTCGGTCCCACACCGGGTGATGGGTTGTTCAGGCCCACACCGGGTGGCGGGTTGTTCGGGCCCACACCGGGTGACGGGTTGTTCAGGCCCACACCGGGTGGCGGGTTGTTCGGGCCCACACCGGGTGATGGGTTGTTCAGGCCCACACCGGGTGGCGGGTTGTTCGGGCCCACACCGGGTGGCGGCGTGGTGCTGCTGCAGTCAGCACATGCTTGCCGGTCCTTGTAGGCAGGACAACGCCTCTCCTGATGTGTCCCAATGAGGCTGACTTAGACCTGCACAGGGCAACTGTAAAGTGGGTGTGCACAGAGTGTGCACACAGGCCAAGGTAAAGATTCATGTCGGACGGCAGTGGCCCTCTGCAGCGAGCGCATGAGCTAGATCAGCAGTCCTCCTTACATGTATCGCGGGAAAGCTGCAACCAAGAACAACGTCACGCATCGAGCGGCACGCGAACCCACACTTCTGTCATTCTGGGACTGGCGTCCTAACCATTAAGCTATATATGCTTTCTGATGCAATCACCCTCCCCATGCGTACCTGTGAATTTGACTCCTTCCTTTGAGTTGAGACTACCAGCCGTGTAGCGGGTGTCGAGGTGAGATCCCGTGTTACACTGGTGGACGTGCCAGCCCACTCCCGTATTACGGGCCGTCGGTGTCACCCACAGTCGGCTGCACAGACTCAGACCGTTATTAAAGCGGACAGTGCCGATGTAGGTCAGTCTACTTTAGATGTGGAGTGACCATCCCTCCGGCCACTTCGTCACCCCACCACTTCCTGTAGCGTTGACGACATCGTTTAGGAATGGCGTTAACACAATTCCATTCTGATAGTCCCCTCAGCTGCATTCATCACTTCCGGTTGGTCTGCTGACCCGGTGCCTGTCGGGTGATTGGTGCAAGTGCTTGTGTAGTGGCGTTGTGGTGTGTTCTGCGACAGGTTTCCGGTGAATGCCGGTTGCCAGGCTTCCTGTCGCAGGGTCACCGCCTCGTGTAAGCTGCATCCTCACTGTGAGGTCGTTAAGCTCGGCGTGGCGTCCCCGACCACTCCTTCGCCTCAGTCTCAATGCATTCAAGTTGGTGCGCGGGGTTGTGTGGCCGTATGGCGCCTTGTGGTCCGGTTATTACATCTTACCCGGTCTGGCTTCCTTGTGCGGCCTCGTGCTGCCAGGTCACAGGGCTCCCGGCCATGCGCATGGCAACTCGCAGGTTGAGTTTGAGCACTTTCACAACGGCCCCCATACTGGCAGCTTCCCCCGGCGCCAGGCAGCGCATGACGGCACCCTACCCCGACCTACCGACGCCTTCCCCGGGAATTGATCACCGGGAAATGGAGCTAACTGCTGCTGTTCTGACTGACTCACAAGCCCGGAGTAATTCTCGCCGACTGCGGTATTCTAAGTGGCTAATCTCCATAAATACAAATAAGCCACCGAACGTGGCCTTCAGCGTCATCCGTCACTGCATTCACTATGAGAAGTTGGGTAGCATCATTTCTAAGTAAATATATTTCACATGTAAGTAAATGCATTTTATTTTAGTCATCTTTATTTACCATTCGTATAAAGTGATACAGGAACTAGCAGGGCCGATTGAAGGTAAGTTGGAGCTAAAGTGAGTCAGAACAACTCGCTATTTGTATTCAGCAAATTATATTTCAATAAGTAGAAAATGCTAATTTCTGCTTGTGTGCATCCTGTCGTGAATGGTTAAATTTCAAGATCGCAAATTGCTATTTCTGCTGCTTCTGACATTTATTTGCTTCTCTAGTTACTAATGCATCAGTAAGCGTCGTTATATCGTCACGGAATCATTATCCGTTAAGTAAAACAAGAAATGTGCTTTTGAACGGTATTTAAAAGCAGTTTCTCACAATCAAATGATGCTATGAGTGGGAGATAAGGCATCTTAGTCCTCATATCAGTGAGGAAGCTTATTATCCAGAAACCTCAACCGGAGACAAACAGCCCGAGACCCGCAGCCGGAGACAAACAGCTGGAGACCACACCTGGAGACCAGCAGCGGGATACCAGCAGCTGGAGGCCACAGCTGGAGACCAGCAGCTGGAGACCAGCAGCTGGAGACCAGCAGCCAGAGACCACAGCCAGAGACCAGCAGATGGAGACAAGCAGTCGGAGACCAGCAGCTGGAAACTAGTAGCCGGAGACCAGTAGCTGGAGACCACAGTCAGAGACCAGCAGCTGGAGACCACAGCCGGAGATCAACAACCGGAGACCGCCAGCTGGAGACCAGCAGATGGAGACCACAACTGGAGACCAGTAGCTGGACACCAGCAGCTGGGGACCACAGTCAGAGACCAGCAGCTGGACACCAGCAGATGAAGACCAGTAGCCAGAGACCAGCAGCGGGAGACCACAGCCAGAGACAAGCAGCTGGAGACAAGCAAATGGAGACCACATCCGGAGCCCAGCAGCTGGAGACCAGCAGCCGGAGACCAGCACCAGCCGGAGACCAGCACCAGCCGGAGACCAGCAGCTGAAGGCGAGGTGTGCGGCTTGATGCAGAGGACGCCTCCTGCACGTGCCAGCCTGTGTGGCATGATATCTCCTATGTAACAAGCCTTGTCAGAGCTCTGACCACGCACGTGCGAAGGCAATAACGTGCAATACAGCTTACCGACACCACCTCTGCAATACACGAACAATCGCTATTTAGCAAGTGCTTCTCAATGGCTAAACAGAGATTACCAATGCTATTGATAATGGTGATTGAAGCAACCCGTTTAGTGTCTCACTTACAAGCAGGCAAACATTTGTTTGTTTAACGTCCCCCCAGCACAAAAAGTAGACATCGGGTACAAGCAGGCAAACGTATGCAAACAAATGTTAATCTACTTGCACCAATATGTAAAGCCTTCGCAGGCTCATTTATTTCGTGTTTTGTTCAAATGGTTATATTCTACTGAATAACATATTGTCCATGCTGATGCACTGGTCTTCGAGACCTAATGACAATTGCCACTACATACTAAACAAAGCTACAACAAAATAGATAGACAAGATAATAAGTAAAGCATCAACATGAATGATGGCTAAAGAATGAGATAAGAGAAGAAAAAAAAAGCACACAGGGAGGTGGCACACAGGGAGGTGACTATGTTAGACGAGACTAGGGGTTAGTAGGCTGCCATAACTGAAGATCTTTCTAGAAGTGACATACTCATTAAAAGGGTAATGGTAGGATGTAGCGTGGGCCTTTGAGGTTGAACTGGTGTTTGTGGTAATCTCAGGTGGGGCCTATTGTGTGAATAAGTAGGCTACAATTGATTAATTGTGTACCTCAGTAGGATCCAACTAGAAGTATTTCCAGTATCACTACAGTTAAATCTCCCTAACCATCCACCCCCACATATCGACCACTCTCCTATATCGATCGCTTTATTTGGGTCCCAACAATACTATTGTAACCAGATTCTAACTCCCTATATCGACCACTTAAATTCGGTCCCAAGGTCGGTCGATTTAGAGAGAGGTATTACTGTAGTTAGTAGGTGGAGGTTTTGAACTAGTTGGCTGCTACTAGTCGAGGGTCTGAGTTTGCAGTGCATAGTCGGGGGAAAGAAGCGGACAAGGAAAGGAATGGCAACACTGACCCCAATGTGGCATTGTTCTGCCTTGACCTAGGCTGGTTGATTCAAGTGTGCAGCAAGTAGGTTTACCTTGAAGGTTTTATGACAATCACTGTTCCTGACACGTGCTAGTAACAGTTTCCAGAATGTTCCACCTAGAACAACAGTTGACATCTTACTAGTTTTAACATATGGTACTTCTGCTGCATGCATGGCTTATGCAGGTGTATCTATGTAATCTGGGTGTTACATTAAGGTGAGTAGATGCTTTTATCTGTGAATACTTAGTGTATCTAGTTTAGCGCTATTGTGCATCTCAGTGGTATGCAGTGTTTTCCCTTTAAATACTGTGTGCAACCCTCTATTTTGTATCGTCTGGAGCTTTGTTTGCTTTTGCTTACTTAGTAAGTTTACGTTATGTGATTCTAATCAATGGTGAGCAGTATTGTGGTTTTGCACAATATGAGAGCAGTTTCTTCACTCATAATACTATATTTTCCTGAAGAGGTTCATTTTAGTTGCTAATATCTTGTTAATCCTATTTAATTAGCTCGTTCCTAGCAGCGTAGCGTCAAGTGTACTACTTAGATATGTATAGCTTAGAGCCTCCTTAAGTGTATGCTCTCCTCTTTTTATTGTGATGATTGGGGAGTTGAAGCATTTAATTTTGGTTGCAAATATTACGCATTTAGTTTTTATAATATTTATTGACAGTTTGCTAGGACATATATGTAAGTGTACAGTACAATGTGCCCTCCGGTGAGAGGGCGAGCCGCAGCTGGGTGTGGCTCACCTCGAGCCCCACGATATGTCCGACGGGAGGCGGCCTGCTGTCAGTAATACAATTTCACAGCCACAGCGCCCCATGCCTGCCACACAGTGCACCTACGGCCAGGTACAGGCAGGCACAGCCAACCAACACACAACCACATAATACAAGCACACTTGGCGTAATCTAGTCAACTGGATAAATCACAACTAGATGCACAATATCCGTAGGTGACCCTGGTGAAACTACCCTAATATTGCTCGCAATGCAAGGCACTCCCCCAGTGGTGCACTTCATACTGTCTAACTAACCTTTCCGCTTATAGTTATGTGCGACAGATCTCCACAATGTTCAGTTGATGTCATCATCATGCTGTCGGTCGCAATGCGACAAAGACTGCTTTCGTTACTTGACTGCCGCTTTCCATTTAGCTCTCTGCTGTGAGAGTTGCATTCATGAGTCGGTCTTAATGTCTCTCAGCTTCAGGTTTCTCTTGATGGTATCACATTTCATGAAAGCTGCCTGCAAAAGTGTTGAAGTGCTGCTGGATTTTGCAAGTTACCAGCGGCACTCTCTCGGGGAGCAAATAGAGGTTTCACACCAGCAAGAACATGTCAAGACAGGCGGAAAACTATTTGTCCCTGCAGTGGCTGGTCGGGAGATGTTGGGAGTTCCATACATCAACCGCCCTTAATGCTGTCAGAGTGACATGATTTTCTGTTTAGGGTTTGCTCCCTTAGCCTTCGGTTCTATCAAGAACCTGTACCACAAGGTAGTGGTTTATCACTCTGCAAGGCAGGGGGTGTGAAACTCCCTGAGGTATTGCTATACCTGCAATACCTGCATCAGTTGATGTATGTGCCTATAAAATACTGAATAGTGACTTTACTGTACTACAATGTTATCATGACAGAGGGATCTATCTCGAATTAAGCAAAACATGACACGTTGCAGATAGAATGCGCATGGTACAAGGCAGAATACGAAAAAACCCACACAAAAATGACCAACGAAGATGTAAGCAACAATGTAAGCAAAAATGCCAACAGCAGGACAATGCCCACGGATAAGACGCACAAAGCCAACATACACAATGCAAGTCACATGTTCTGTGTACATCACCACATAGTGTGCAGCATGTCACTCTACACACAAAGCCAACATACACAAAGCAAGTCACATGTCCTGTCTACAGCACCAGACAGTGTGCATCCTGTCACCTCTACATACAAAGCCAACATACACAAAGCAAGCCACAACTCCTCTCTACAGTGCCATACAGTGCGCATCCTGTCACCTCTACACACAAAGCCAACATACACACTGCAAGTCACATGTCTGTGTACATCACCACACAGTGTGCAGCCTGTCACTCTACACACAAAGCCAACATACACAAAGCAAGTCACATTTCCCGTGTACAGCTCCACACAGTGCGCATCCTGTCACTCTACACACAAAGCCAACATACACAAAGGATGTCACATGTTCTTTGTACTGCACCACACAGTGCACAGCCTGTCACTCTACACACAAAGCCAACATACACAAAGCAAGTCACATGTCCTGTCTACAGCACCACACAGTGCGCAGCCTGTCACTCTGCACACAAAGCCAACATACACAATGCAAGTCACATGTCCCGTGTACAGCTCCACACAGTGCGCATCCTGTCACTCTACACACAAAGCCAACATACACAAAGGATGTCACATGTTCTTTGTACTGCACCACACAGTGCACAGCCTGTCACTCTACACACAAAGCCAACATACACAAAGCAAGTCACATGTCCTGTCTACAGCACCACACAGTGCGCAGCCTGTCACTCTGCACACAAAGCCAACATACACAATGCAAGTCACATGTCCTGTGTACAGCACCACACAGTGCGCAGCCTGTCACTCTACACACAAAGCCAACATACACAAAGCAAGTCACATGTCCTGTGTACAGCACCACACAGTGCGCAGTCTGTCACTCTGCACACAAAGCCAACATACACAAGGCAAGTCTTTTGTTCTGTCTACAACGCCACACAGTGCGCAGCCTGTCACTCTACAAACAAAGCCAACATACACAAAGCAAGTCACATATTCTTTCTACAGCACCACACAGTGCGCAGCCTGTCACCTCTACACACAAAGCCAACATACACAAAGCAAGTCACATGTCCCATGTACAGCCCCACACAGTGTGCAGCCTGTCACTCTACACACAAAGCCAACATACACAAAGCAAGTCACATGTCCTGTCTACAGCACCACAAAGTGCGCATCCTGTCACCTATGCACACAAAGCCAACATACACAAAGCAAGTCACATGTCCTGTCTACAGCACCACACATTGCGCAGCCTTTCACCTCTGCACCCAAAGCCAACATACACAAAGCAAGTGTCATAACGGCCAGCTAAGCCGGGTCATACCGCAGAGTCATACCGCCCTCCGCTGTGCCGATTCACAGCGCCAGTCAGAGCCCCAACCTATCCAAGGCATGATATGTCACCAGCACCATCACTAATTAGTCGTACTGCGCCTATAGTGAAGTGCTCTGACTAGACTATAGTGAAGTGCTCTGAACACGACCCCCACGTTTCCCATCCCCAGAACTAACTATGCTTATCCCTCCTGATCTGCATCATTCAGAAGTTAAATCTAGAAGGCACACCAAAATAATCACCATCTGTCAACTATCAACACCAACTTGTTAATAAGGAAGCAGGCCTATGTCATACGACAGGTGACTGCCCGTTGTGCTGCAACCACTGCATTCGTGGTTACTAATAAAGCTCATGATTATTTTCTTGTTTTTGCTAAATGTATTCCACAAAGTAATGTGAAAAATACAACTTGCAAAGTTGGACGGACTTCATTCTAAAGCTCGCAAGTTTAACATACACAAAGCATCTCCCACTGTCGGGGGAGATGACGCCGCCTGAATTAAGTGGCTCGTGTCGACTGGCGGACGCTCGGCACGTGAAGCAGGCCTCACTTGTCCTGCTTGAGGCAGGCTCGATCCGGTCACCTGTCGACCCATTCGGGCACTAGGGGATGGACTTAATTACTTTCGTTGGAAGATCCTTTGTTCTCGTTTCGTTGAAGCCTGTATTCGGGTGCAGGCCTTGAATGCCCCCCCCCGCCCCGCCCCTCTGTGACCCACTTACCGGTACCTGATTGTCCACTCCCTCGGTCAAGGTATACTATATCGGCATTTGTAGCGCCAAGGTGAAGCTTCTGTAAAAAGAGCCGGTGTTGATTGATGCGCGGCTCTGCTCGGTCTCCACTCGCTCCGGGGTTCATAACGGTTTGGCTCAGACCCGCCAAACCACTGAAGACACAGTGCCAGGCACAGTACCACTAATTAGTGATGGTGCTGGTGACATTTCACCCCGTAATATGTCTGTTGTGTTCACAAATGTGTTCATGTGTATGGCCACCAAACTGCAGAGTATCGGGAACCCAGTAAGACAGAACGTTCCACAGATGGTATGTTTGTATTGACAACATATTTAAAACAAAACCATTCACCATTTCACAGGCGTCTGACCACCAGAGTGGAAGGTGCCTAATGGGCACCAGAGCCGCACACCATTAAGTGACCAATCGTGACCTTAGACTTGGTGTGTAACATGAATAATCCATACACAACAAGCGAATAATACATCACAACAAGCGAGCCCACAGCGTAACCACGTAAACTATAACTACAATGACTAACGTAGCTAACACCTGAAGCTGGTAACAGCAGGTAGTCTGATTTGCTTCCAGGTGTTGGGGGTAGTTTGAGAACATCACGAGGTAAGAGACTGTTATTATTCCCTAATGATTTTGTGATACGAGGAGACAGAGGAGAGAAGGTAGGACTGGGTGACAGCACTTGGGACAAGTATCTATGTGTGTTTTTCAGCATGTGTGAGAGTAGGAATGTGCCTAAACAATGGGGCCCTTACATTAAAAAGCACATGCAGCAGCTGTGCGTGATGGCAGGGGACTGGGAGTGGGCTACATGTCTTACGTGGTCTGAACGCATTTTCGCCATGCTTGACGATGGGAGGCTGCCTGACGGCTGGCTGGATAATCTGCTTATGAAAAATGTCCAGCGAGACATGTGTCTTGTGGGTGCTCAGAAATTAAAGAAGGAGGCTACCAACAAGCCTGAGTCTCATGATGAGTTTAGGGTTAGGCCTTATTATAATAGAGAGAGTGATGGGATCCCTTGTAGGGAGTGGAATGCGGGGAAGTAGTGTGGGTATTTTGGTTCACACGGTGAGGTACCAGACAGATTAGCGCATATTTGCGCATGGTGTGTGCATCAGTACAGGCAGCCTAATGCTCATCGTGAGGTTGATTGTAATAACAAGAGGAGGGTAATGATGAGAAGCAGTGATGGCAAGCCGGTGTCGAAAGATGTGGATGGTCAGAAGGGTTTTTGAAAGACGGTCTCGGGGAGGCCGTAAATCAACACGATACACTGTCGATGACTGAATGCACTGTGCCACCAGCCAGGAATCTACTCACAAACATTTCTCACACTGAACTGGTCTGCAATACTGGAAATTTGATATGTGGTGAACAATTCAGGTCCAAAATTGTTAGTAATAGCCTCCTTACTGCTAATTTAAAAAATGTTAGTGGAAATTGTAATATTCAAGAGTTGAATGCAGTAGGTGTAGAGCAGAGGTTTTCTGATATTGTGGAAGATGTGTATTGTATCGATGACCATTTAATGGACGCGAGTCGTAACAATAATATTAGGTATTTTAAGACGTTAGGTGTACATTTATCACTGGTGAGTGAAGGAAAATTCAGTACGATTTCATGTTTATCAAATTGTTTAGTTACTCAGATTTTGGATGATGATTTTACATGTTTCTGGCATATCCCATTGGGGGATAACATAAATGTTAATGATGAGCCTGTATTTGTGTTTTCATCTATTAATAACTTAAACAATTTTCAATCAAATAATTTATTGTGTTGTTCACCAGATGTCATGCTATTCGGGTGTTACAATGACTTTCGTTTGGGTACTATCATGATTGATCACAGTTCTGCAACAGCTGTTTTGAATAACCAGTATCCTTCTCAATTTCATGACAGTTTGCAGGATTTTAATGTGGGCAGGAGTTGAACAGTGGATGGCGACAAGGCTATGTGTACGGAGTTGGGAGGTATTGCTATGGAGATGGAAGTAAGTGATGTCATAAACAATTTCAAACTCTCCAGTACACCACCGATATCCCTGTTTGACTATCAACATACGTTATTGAACATTTGGCCGGTAATTACTGATGAAAGTTGTTTGTTGGCAGTTGACTATTTTGAGATTTATAATATTGTGAGGTAAATGGGTCTTCCTAATTACCTTTAAGCGAAGATTTGAGTCCCGTCTGGTTTGAATATAGTTAATTGGAGGCTATTATCACTGATTATTAGAGAACTACTGGGATCGGGATTTGGTAGATTTTCTCGAGTATGGATGGCTGGCAGACTTTGTGCGTTCGGTCCCACCAACTCCAACACACACAAATCATAATGTCAATCCAGAGCATCTTAAGTGGATTGATAAGTTTATTGAGGTGGAACGTGGACATAAGGCCCTGTTAGGTCCGTTTAGTGTATCGCCATTCTACCCGTGGTCACAGGTCAGCCTGATCATGACTCGCCCCAAAAAGGGAACAGAGGAAAGACGTATTATTGTCGATCTCAGTTTTCCAAGAGAACATAGTGTGAATGCTGGAATGTTATGTGGGTGCTTCCAAGGGAAATCGTATAAATACAATTTACCATCTATTAATTATTTGTCTAAGCAATTGCTAATTTCCGGTTGTGGAAGTTTCTTATGGACAGCTGATCTTGCACGTGCATACCGCCAATTGAGAGCTTGCCCCCTTTCAGTTCCATTATATGGCATAAAAGTGAATTCACAGCTATATTTTGATATATCATTGCCGTTCGGATGTTGTACATCATTGCTTGCATGTGCACGAATGACTCAGGCAGTAGTAGATATATTGAAGGAGAAAGGTTACAAAGCCTGGTGCTATCTCGACGATTTTGTCGGGATTGCAGAGTCTGAAAATGAAGTGCTAGAAGGTTACATTGAGTTATTTAGGATTTGAAAATTGATGGGGCTAGATTTACCATTAAAGAAGTGTTTTTCTCCTAGAAGAAACCTTACATGGCTTAGTTATAGCATCTGTTCTACAACGATGACTATAAAAATCCCTGAGGAAAAGTTGGCAGACATTTTAGATGAAAGTTGGACCTGGAAGTTGGACTTGTTGCTGTCCAGGAAAGATCTTCAGAGACTTATTGGCTGGCTACAATTTATAGCTCGTTGTGTGTTACCGGCAAGGAGTTTATGAATCGTATTCTGGATGCCCTGAGGAGTGCTTCCTTTAAAGGAAAAGTTTGTGTCAATATTAATTTAATGCGTGACATAACTTGGTTTATGAAATATGCTAAACAATCAAATGGCCTGGGGCCATATATGTATGAACAACTTTTTATCGGCTCCGGTGTTAAGGGCGGGGTTCGGGTTATCTAACGCCGGTGTTGGTAAATGGGTCATGGGGTATGTATGAGGCCAAAGCGGGGCGGCGTTAGCTAACCTATCCATTATTCATAGATTTGGGCTATCCCTCTGAGCCTGTTCCCGGCGAGCACCACTATTTCACAATATCGAAGCCAATCCAGCTACGGCGACGGTGTTAATATCGGTTCGAATATTGGTTTATTTTACCACAATTCGGCAGCGGTGTTAATACCGGTTCGATTTCTGGTTCTGATAAGGAACGACCCTGTGGATGAATGGACTATAGAGTGTGATTCGTGTCTGTTGGGGGTGGGGCGTTCTTGAAGACACATTTCTATGCAGAGTCATATTCTCCCGAATATAAGGATAATAACTTTCACATATCGCAACTAGAAGCCACCAATGTAGTACAGGCAGTGTTGATGTTAAAGCCTGAAAAGTTACAGCAATATAATATAACAGTTATTACAGATAATACGGCTACACAGATGCTATTGTCAACTGGCATAGGGAGAGATCAAATTTTGTGCGCCTGCGCGAGAGAACTGTGGTTATTTGCAGCATTAAAAGATTGTACACTGTCTATTTGACACAAGCCAGGTCACTCACTCAAACTGGCGGGTGCTTTAAGCAGGCAAGGTTTCGACTCATCATCACTTAAAACAGCTACTGATATGTGCAATGATTTATGGCTTAGTCGTATAAGGGTCGACTTTACTACCACGATCCTATGTGATAACATTTAATCTGGGAATTCAATTATACTGCCTCTTCATTCCCAGATATAACCATGGAGCACCACACAAGAATAATGGTCTTGATCAAGGCGGGCCTGGCAAAAGGGTCATGGCATAATAAAGTAAACCAAGTACATCATTTTCTTAAATATTCCACTGAACTAAAATTTGAATTGAGGTGTTGGTCAAATGTATGTCACACTAGGGCTATTATTTGAGGTAATATGGTTTTTATCAGTTGAGAGTTCCGTGTGTTAACATTAAACAAAAGTACATTTAACTAATGCAATTTTGGAAAACATGAACGCATGAAGTGGTTGCCCTCAAACTGTTACTGGTAGATTTATCCTGTCTCATCCTTATATTAGTCCGTGTCCTACAGAAGCCAGCTTAATTCTAATAACAATCAACATATTGGTCATATAACGATGCAATCTCTTGGCGCGTTACTTGTGTCTCAACAAGATTGCATCGCTTTGACCAGTTTCACGGCAGCACTCCGCTTCTAATGAATCAAGGCACCACTTTCGTCTGTGTCTGCCATGGACAGACGATTTGAACCCAGGTGCGAAGCTCAGATAGCTGAATTGGCTTCTTGTGAGAACACATTAGCACAATGTCATGTGAGCATGGTCATGTTCCCAGTGTGTTGTACTGTGTTAGTAGTAGT